>JAQZBX010074102.1:0-14804 GCA_029593785.1 Cabassous unicinctus
TACAAGTGTTGGAGAGGATGTGGAGAGATAGGAACACTTCTTCACTGTTGGTGGGAGTGAAGAATGGTACAGCCACTCTGGAGGACTGTTTGGCAGTTCCTAAAGAAGATGAATATAGACTTGTGATGTGACCCTGCAATACCACTACTGGGTACATACCCAGAAGAACTGAGAGCAGTGACACAAACAGACATCTGCATGCTGATGTTCATAGCGACATTATTCACAATTGCTAAAAGTTGGAAAAAACCCAGGTGTCCATCAACAGGCGAATGGATAAACAAACTATGGTCTAGTCACATGATGGATACTACGCAGCTGTAAGAAGTAATGAAGTTATAAAGCATATGACAACATGGATGAATCTGGAGGACATTGTGTTGAGTGAAGCAAGACAGACACAAAAGGACAAATAGTGTATGATTGTGTTACTATGAACCAAATATATTGTGTAACATATTGTATGATTCAAAAAAAATTTTATATGTATCCAGTACAAAAAAAAAGATACTTTAGATTACATAAAAGTTACTTGAAAAATGTAGGGGATTGGGAAGCAGATGTGGCTCAAGTGATTGGGCTACCGTCTACCATATAGGCAGTTCAGGGTGTTTCCTGGGGCCTCATGGTGGAAAGCAAGCTGGCCTGAGCGGAGAGCTGGCCCACACAGAGTGCTGGCCCATTCAGGAGTGCTGGCCCGCGTGGAGAGCTGGCGCAGCAAGATTATGCAACAAAAAGAGACACAAAAAAGAGAGACAATAAGAGACGCAGCTGAGGTGGCGCAAGAGATTGAGCAGCCTCTCTCCACTCCAGAAGGTCCCAGGATCAGTTCCTGGTGCCGCCTAAAGAGAAGACAAGCAGAAGCAGAAGAACACACAGAAGACAGCAAGCACAAAACAACAGGGGGGCGGGCGCAGAGAGAAATTAAAAAAACAAACAAAAAGAAAATGTAGGGGATTCCCATATGCCCCATTCCCTACCCCTCCCACACTTTCCCACATTTAACAACATCCTTCATTCGTGTGGTACATTTGTTATAATTGATGAACACATATTGAAGTATTGCCACTAACCATGGATTATAGTTTACATTATAGTTTACACTCGTCCTGCACAATTTTGTAAGTTATGACAAAATATATAATGGCCTGTATCTGTCATTGCAATGTCGTGCGGGACAATTCTAATGTCCCAAAAATGCCTCCATATTACATCTATTTTTCCCTCTCCCTCTCCTCAGAATCTCCAGTGGCTAATGCCTCCACATCAATGATATAAGTTCTTCCATTGCTAGAATAACTGTAAGTCTATAGTAGAATAATAGTACGTCTACTTTAGTCCATTTTTCATTTCCCAATCTTGAGGATTTTGGAATGGTGATGACCACTCCGCCTCTAATTGACAGGGAGTTTAGGTCCCATGGGGCAGATGGATGGGACTATCTTGCTTGCAGTTGCAGACACTCTCTGTTCCTTGGGATGGGTGTTGTCCAAATTAGGTTGCTTGTCTTTTTATTGTTGAATTGTATGATCTCTTTAAATAGCTTGGACATGTCTTTAATTATTAAGTTGTAGGATTTCTTTATATATGCTGGATAATAGACCCTTATTGGATATGTCATTTCCAAATATTTTCTTCTGTTGAGGAGGCTGCTTTTTCACTTTCTTGACAAACTGCTCTTTTTTTTTTAAAAAAAACAAATCAATTTTATTGATACATATTAATAAAGCATATAATTCATCAAAAGTGTACAAACAATGGTATTTGGAATAATCACATAGTTGTGCATTCATTGCTTCAATCATTATTAGAGCATTTTCATTATTTCAATAATAATAATAAACAAACAAACAAACAAGAAAATTCTTCCCCTCTCAATCTCTGTTTCCCCTGCTGTACCTAACTGCTATTTCTGGCTATTCTTGCTCAATTATTTATTTATTTATTTATTAAGCAGTTTTATTGACATATATTCACATACCATACAATCTACCCAAAGTGTACAATCAATGGCTTTTAGTATAATCACAATGTTGAGCACTCATCACCACAAAAAATTTTAGAACCATTTCATTACTCCAAAAAGAAAAACTCCACACCCCTTAGCAGTCCTTCCCCAACCGTACATAACCACTAATCTAATTTCATCTTTATAAATTGATTTATATTTACATTTTATATAAATGGAATCATACAATACATTACACAATAAATTTAGTTCATAGTAGCGTGATCACACAGTATTTGTCTTTTTGTGTCTGGCTTGCTTCACTCAACATAATGTCTTCCAGGTTCATCCACGTTGTCATATGTTTTACTACCTCATTTCTTCTTACAGTTGTATAATATTCCATAGTGTAAATACACCACAATTAATTTTATCCATTCGTTGGTTGATGGACACCTGGATGACAAACTGCTTTGAAGTGCAAAAGCTTTTAATTTTGAGGAGGTCCCATTTATCTATTTTTTTCTTTCATTGCTTGTGCTTTGGGTGTAAAGTTTATGAAACCATTGCCTACCACAATATCTTGTAGACGCATCCTTACATTATCTTTCAGGAGTTTTATGGCCTCACCTCTTATATTTAGGTCTTCGATCCATCTTGAGTTAATTTTTGTATTGCTCGTGAGATAGGGATCCTCTTTCATTGTTTTGGATATGGATATCCAGTTCTCCCAGTGTCATTTCTTGAAGAGACTATTCTGTCTCATTTGAGTGGACTTGGTGGCCTTGTCAAATATCAGTTGGCCATAGATGTGCAGGTGTATTTCTGAACTCTCAATTCAGTTCCATTGGTCAATATGTCTATCCTAGTGCCAATATGATGCAGTTTTGACCACTGTAGCTTTGTAATTTGCTTTAAAGACAGTGTGAGTCCTTCAATTTTGTTTCTTCTTTTTCAAGATGTTTTGGCTATTCAGGTCCCTTACCCTTCCAAATAAATTTGATAATTGTTCTTTCCATTTCTGTAAAAAACACTGTTGGAATTTTTATTGGGACTGTGTTGAATTTGTAAATCAATTTGGGTAGAATTGACATCTTAATGATATTTAGTCTTCCAATCCATGAAAATGGTATGTCCTTCCATTTATTTAGTTTTTTTTTTAATTTCTTTTTGAACTGTTGTGTAGTTTTCTATGTACAAGTCCTTTACATTCTTAGTTAAATTTATTCCTAGATATTTGATTTTTTTAGTTGCTATTGTATATGGAAGTTTTTTCTTGATTTCCTCCTCAGATTGCTCATTCTTAGTGTATAGAAACACTACTGACTTTTGCGTATTGATCTTATATTCCACCACTTTGCTGAACTCATTTATTAGCTCTAGTAGCTTTGTTGTAGATTTTTAGAACTTTCTATATATAGGATCATGTCATTTGATATTAGTGAAAGTTTTACTTCTTCCTTTCCAAATTGGATGCCTTTTGTTTCTTTTTCTTGCCTAACTGCTCTAGCAAGAACTTCTAACACAATGTTGAATAAAACTGGTAACAGCAGACATCCTTGTCTTATTCTGGATCATATAAGGAAAGCTTTTAACTTTTTAACATTTAGGATGATATTAGTTGTGGGTTTTTTATTTATGTCCTTTATCATGTTGAGGAAGTTTCCATCTATTCCTATCTTTCAAAATGTTTTTTATCAAGAAAGGATGCTGAATTTTGTCAAATGCCTTTTCTGCATCAATAAAGATGATCATGTAATTTTTCTCCTTTGATCTGTTAATTTGGTGTATTGCATTACTTTATTTTCTTATGTTGAACCATCCTTGCATTCCTGGATTAAAACCTACTTGATCATGTTGTATAATTCATTTAATGTGTTCTTGGATTCAATTTACAAGGAATTTTTAAGGATTTTGCATCTAAATTCATTAGAGACATTTGTCTGTAATTTTCTTTTCTAGTAGCATCTTTATGTGACTTTGGTATTTGGGTGATGTTGACTTCATAGAGTGAGTTAGGTAATGTCCCCTCCTCTTCAATGTTTTGGAAGTGTTTGAGTAAGATTGGTATTAGTTCTTTTCAGAATGATTGTTAGAATTTGCCTGTAAAGCCATCTGATACTGGGCTTCTCTTTGTTGGGAGGTTTTGATGACTGATCCAATCTCATCACTTGTGATTTGTCTTTTGAGGCCTTCTATTTCCTCTCTTATCAGTGTAGGTTGTTCATGTGTTTCTAGACATTCATCCATTTCCTCTAAGTTGTCCAACTTGTTGGCATACAATTTTTCATAGTAACCTCTTATAATCCTTTTTATTTCTGTGGGGTCAATGGGAATGTCCCTTCTCTCATTTCTGATTTTATTTATTTGCATCTTCTCTCATTTTTTTTCTTTGTTAGTCTAGCTAAGGGTTTATAAATTTCATTAATCTAAACAAAACAGCTTCTGAGGAAGCAGATGTATGGGTGCCCACCTACCGCATGGGAGGTCCCAGGTTCAGTTCCCAGTGCTTCCTAAAGAAGTCAAGCAAGACAGCGAGCTGACGTGATGGGCTGGTGCAGCAAGCTGATGCAACAAGATGATGCTACGAGATGATGTAATGAGGAGACACATGAGGAAACACAATGAGAGACACAACAAGCCAGGAGCGGAGGTGGCTCAAGTGATTGGGTGCTTCCCTCCCACATAGGAGGTCCTGGATTCAGATCCTGGTGCCTCCTAAAAAGAAGATGAGCAGACACAAAGAGCACACAATGAACAGATGAAAAGACACAGAGAGCAGACAGCAAGTGCAAACAATGAGGAGAGGTGGTGGGGAGAAGTAAATAAAATAAATCTTTTTTTTATTTTTTATTTAAAAAAAACAGCTTCTGGTTTTGTGAATTCTCTCTATTGTTTTTTTATTCTCAATTTCATTTAATTTTGCTTTAATCTTTGTTATTTCTTTCCTTCTTCTTGCTTTGGATTAGTTTGCTGTTCTTTTTCTAGTTCCTCCAGGTGTGCAGTTAGGTCTTTGATTTTAGCTTTCTTTTTAAACTATGGGTATTTAGGGCTGTAGGTTTCCCTCTCAGCACTGCCTTCACTGGATCCCATAAGTTTTGATATGTTGTGTTCTCATTTTCATTTGCCTCAAGATATTTACTAATTTCTCTTGCAATTTAGTCCTTGACTTCCTGTGGTTCAAGAGAATGTTATTTAACTTCCATATAGTTGTGAATTTTCCAGCTATCCATCCAGTTTCATTCCACTGTGGTCAGAGAAAGCACTTTGTGTAATTTCAATCTTTTTGAATTCATCGAGACTTGTTCTATGACCTCACGTGTGGTCTATGCTAGAGGAGGTCACTAATCTCTCAGTATGCTAGTGGGCTCTTGCACATGGCAGCTCAGGGTTCCACGAGTGAGAGCTGAAGCATGCAAGACCTTGGGAGACCTAGGGTCAGAGCTCATTCAATACCACTTCTGTCAAAGCAAATCCCAAGGTCAGCCCAAGTTCAAGGAGTAGAGGAAAATACTACCTCTTGATGGAAGGAGCTACAAAGCCACATTGCTAGTGGATACAAGGAGGAAAGAATTTGCGGCCATTTCTTTAATCTACCATATACATGAGTTTGTAATTTTTGTCAGTGCATGTTTTTCTCACCTTGATTACATGTTACCAGTAGGAAGACTTTCCACGCTGTGGTTGAATATATAACTTTCTGAGAGCCAGGTACCTTAAGAATGTGTTTGCATAGGAGAGAGGTCTTGAAAATGGGGGTTTTGAGTTCAGTTGTGATGACAAGTCAGCAGTAGGTAAGGAGCTTTATCCAAAAACTGTTGTAGCAAAAACTTACTGTGAGATTGATTTGTCTTTGTGAATCTGTTTTAGAGTATAGGTTATCTTCTGGACCATGACAAGATATAACAGTGCTACATGGAGTACAATAATTTTATAACCTTTTTAGAGGCTGGCTGCCATCTCCTATATAAGCCACACACAAAATGAGGTCTTCTACTGCATTGGTTCGTATTTGTTGGGAGGTGAGCATTGTTTTCGAAATTGAAGGGGATATGGTAGCACATTTCAAATATTTGAAAGGTTCACATGTGGGAAAGTAATTAAACCTTGTAGTCTCTCAGAAGAAGAATTGGGAATTATAGATAAAATCTATAGAAATCTGGTTTCAGTTTATTATACAAAATACCTTTCAAGAGAAGAACTTGTAATAGGATATAAAGATAGTGGTTGCCAGGGGTTCAGAAGGGAGGGGGGGAATGAATAGGTGGAACAGGGCGTATTTGGAGGAGTGAGATTTTTCTGTATAATATTGCAGTGACGGACGCATGACATTAGGCATTTGCAAAGGCCTGTGGAACTTCACAGCACAAAGTGCAAACCATGTTATAAACTATAGGCTTTGCTTAGTAGCAATGTTTCAATACCTGGAGCAACAGTGCCACACAAATCTAAGAGGTCAATGATAGGGGTAACTGTGAGTGTGGGTGTGGGAGATCATATCAGAACTCCCTATTGGTGTAATTTTTCTAAAACTTCTCTGAAAATAAAGTTGGGGAAAAAAAACCCCTTTCAAATCTTTCATGACCTCAGTAGTGGGGAAGTAGTATGCCATGTGAGTCCACAGGTTCCATATTATCGGTTGGTTCAGGGAAAGACCCCCTCCCACTTTTTGACAATTCTGTGTGTGTGTGTGTGTGTGTGCAGGTGGTGATGGAAGTTAGGGAGTTGCTGTAAGGTTTTTAAAGGGAACATTCTAGGATGCTAATTATGGCTTCAGAGTCAAGAGAGGTGCTGGTGGAATGGAAAGAGTGTGGGTTTCACAATCAGATTTGGGTTGATTCCTCGTTTCATGATCTTGGGCAAGGTGTTTAACATCCTTGAGCCTATTTTCACATCTGTGAAGCAGGCAGGTTTTAAGGATTAGAGAAAATGTTTGTTGAATACCTAGGCAGTTTGAGTACATTATGGGTGCTAAAAAATAGTGACTCATATATTTCGAATCACATAATCAGTATTAATTCTGCAAATAAATTTTGAGTGCTTATTATGATAATCTTGCAAAGTGCTGAGGTCCAATGCTGAAATATATATATATATATTTTTTTCTTTTCCGTTAAGGAACTTTACAGTTAGTGAGAGAGAAAGAGAAGTAAACAATTAAAATAAAATTTGCCAAACGCTTCTGCAGAGTAGTAACTTCTATCTATTATCTATCTATCTATCTATCTCTCATCTATCTACAAATACTTATTGAGCACCTATTCTGTGAAGGGCACTTTGCTAACTAAAAAATAGTTTTATTATACTATGGTGTAGTTCTACTAGGGATAATGTGGAACAACTTCTGCAGGATAGTTGGGGAAGAGAATATATAAAAAATGTTACACCAGTCATTTCTGAAGACTCAACCTAGGATGGGAAAATGACTACACAAATCCAATCATTCTCTCACCTGCACCGCAAGGTGGTGGTACGACCTGCTAATTCTCATTTACTTCAGCAGGGGGCGCTCTGGCACTAGAGAATGCATTAAAAGTATCAATGTAGCGAAACAAGGACGTTTTTGGTTAATGTTTGTTTTTCAGGCTAAAAAGGAAAGCTGTTAGGAAAAATAAACAGTTTATCAGGCATTGTGACAAAGACATTTGAGGGGAAAGACAAGCTGTCGCTTCAAGGACAGGAAGAAAAACCCCTGCATCTGTAGAAGCACCAGGCGCTGCGTGAGTGCCTGGCAGGAAAATACAGAAATCATGAAACCAGGAAGGAAAGAAAAACAAGAGAGAGAAAAGAAAAGATTAGGGAGATGGAAAACAATGGAAATCATCTGCAAGCAAGGATGGAGGAGTACAGCCTTGGGAGAGAGATGTAGAGTTTTGCAGCGATTGGGAAAAATTAAAACAAGTGAAATATAATTGAGAATCATTCTAAGTGTTCAGATGTACCATTTACTTTAGCTGCCAAATTTCCTGCGTAATTGGTTTCAGCTGCCCAGCCCACATCCAATTCCTGTTTTGTAACTTTCAATATTTTGAGGTCTTCAGCACATAAACTTAAAAAAATTATTTATAAAAAAAAAATTAGAACATCAACTTTTATACCTAATAAGTGCCTGATTTCTGTACCCAAATTGCTTCATTGTTTTCCAAAATTTCAAGTTAGGCAAAGAGAAGAGCTGAATTAGGTATTTAGCTTTAGTTAAAGGGATTGGGATAGGAATCTCTGAATTAAAAAAAAAAAAGTATTTACAATGACATTGGAGATATGGAGTTGTCATTTGAGCTAACCTCATAAAGATGCTCCCAATTTAGATTTAACTTCCTCCACTGGGCTGTTAAAAGGACTTGTCTTCAGAAGGGCTTCTTTCCATTTATCTTTCTGTATCAGATCAATGGCTTAGAGAGTGTCTTTTTGTAAGGTTTTTAATGCAACATCATTTCACTTGGTTACTCTTTCCTGGAGAGAGATTTAGTCCGAACACACTAAAGTAATCTGAAAACAATCGATAAAACACAAAGGGAAAAACAATTGTTAGGTTGGTTATTAGGATTTTGCCAGTCTGTGCAATATTTGCCTTAAATTATTGCAATGAGAAAGCATATTATACCAGCGGCTCTCAAACTTTAGTGTGCATAAAAATCACGTGCAGAGCTTGTTAAAACAGACTGCAGGGTCCCACTGCCAGAGGTCCAGATTCAGCAGGACTGGGGTGGGACCAGAAAATGTGGAATTTCTGACCAGTTTCAATGGTGCTGATGCTTCTGGACCAGGGACCTCACTTTGAGAACCACTGACTTAAAAACATTTGCTGAAAAAATTTTCTCTTTGGTTTGATTATGGCTTTGCTATTCACCCTACTTCAGTTATATAAGGTCAGAATGAGATATTTAATTAATAGAGAAGACTGGCACAGTGTGCAGATGTTTATTGAACACCTAGTATGTGCCTGCTTCTGTGCTGGGTTCTTTACATACTTAATCTTCTCATTTATTTAAAAAGATTTATTTATTTACTCCCCCCTCCTCGTTATTTTGCACTCACTGTCTGCCCTCTGTGTGTTCTTCTGTGTCTGCTTGTCTTCTCTTTAGGCAGCACTGGGAACTGATCCTGGGACCTTCCGGAGTGGGAGAGGGGAGCTCAATCTCTTGCGCCACCTCAGCTCCCTGGTCTGCTGTGTCTCATATTGTCTCTCCTCTGTGTCTCTTTTTGTTGCATCATCTTGCTGCGCCAGCTCTCTGGGCAGGCCAGCCTCTTGCACGGGTCAGTTCTCCACTCCGGCCGGTTCGCCTTCACCAGGAGGCCCTGGGAATCGAACCCTGGCCCTCCTGTATGGTAGATGGGAGCCCAATCGTTTGAGCCACATCCGTTTTCCTTAATCTTCTCTATGACCATACAAAGTGTGATTTACTCTTCCCACTTTACATATGTAGAGATTGAATCTTGATGTTGTGGGGAACTTATCAAAGGCAAAGAGCTCCCCAAGCTGGAATTTGGACCCAGGTCTCCTTGACTGCAAAGACTTAGCTACACAAGAGAACTTCTAATGACTCATCAAAGTTTGATCTACTGAATTCTCACAGATTGACTGACTGCAAGTCAACTCCTTAATTCCTGGGTCTCAGGGTTCCCATTTCTTACACAGTAGATAATATATTCCTGTTTCTCCTGGTCAATAGAAGGATTTAGTGAGATAACATCTGTGAGAGTAACCAGCTCAGTGTTTGATAAATAATAGGTGCTCTTTAAAGATGAACTCCCTTTCCTTTCTCTAGAAATGCAAATATTTAATCCATGTTCATCTTAGAAATAAGTGAGCAATCTATGATTAGGACAGAGACACTCAGATTCTGGCTTGTTCCAGGGACCTTGAAGAACCTTGGTGGGAAGCAAGGCAGCCATTTCTGTTTGTCAGACAATAAAACTTATGAGTCTTATAGATTTCTCCAGACAGGACTTACCACTCACCCACTTTTTGCCCCATGCCGTCCAGCCCCTCTGATGACCGTGGGTATCTGTCCTGGTAATCCTGAACAATTACCAGTGCACCAAAAGGACCTGGAGGACCTCCAGGTGAGTTACTCAGAAACCCTGTGTGTTCTAACCCCTCCCTTGGATTGGAATTTCATCATCTTCCCTCACGCCTTCACTTCATAATTTCATGACCTCTGTTATTTTTCAGTCTATTTCTTTTTTTTTTTTATTGTATTTTATTTTTTTAATTATTTTTTTTTACTTTTAAAGAGGCTTTAGATTACATAAATGTTACATAAAAATATAAGAGATTCCCATATACCCCACTCCTTCTCCCTCCTACACTTTCCCACATTAAAAACATCCTTCATTAGTGTCGTACGTTTGTTACAATTGATGAACACATATTGAAGCATTGCTACTAACTATTTTTCTAATAGAAATTAGTCTATTTCTGTTGACTAATTTTTTTCCTGGATATGGGTCACATTTTCCTGCTTCTTTGCATGTCTAATTATTTTTAATTAGATGCAGACATTGTGAATGATATTTTGGATTGTGTTGTCTTCTTTAATGAGCTATTAAAGTTTGTTTTGGTAGATAATAAACTTACATCCAGATCAGCTTGAGCCTTTCTAGGCTTGTTTTTAAGCTTTGTTAGGTGTGATCTAGGGTATCCTTTACTCTAGGGTGTGTTTACCCCTACAACCAAGGTGTGACACTTCTAGGGTCTCTACTGAATGCCCTTGTACTTATTCAATGACTCTTCTCCACTCTGCCTGGGCAGAACTCAAAACATCTCCCAGCCCTAAATGGACTCTGAATTGTTCAGCTTATTGCTACTCTGCACTTGTCCATTTTTTTTTTCCTCTTTGGGGTTTTGCTTTAATTTTGTGTAGATTAGTATTCAGTAAAAAACTCAAGGGGACTCATATTTCTGGATCATTTTCTCTGCATAGTTCCCTCTTTTCGGGTATCCTGCCCCATAAATTCCAGCTGCCTCAGCTTCCCCAAATACCTTTCTTTGGCTCCTCCACTGAGTGAGTCTGCTAGGTTCTGCTTGGGTTTCCTTCCCTTGTTAAGGCCCAGAGATTGTCTCAGGCAGAAAACCAAGGCAATTGCAGGGAGGGTTCCCCTTGCTTGTTTTCCCTCTCTCAGGGATCATAGTCCTGTTCTGCCTGATGTCCAGGGTCTAGAGACAACTGCTTCTTTATTTTGTCCAGTTTTCTGGTTGTTTACAGTGGGAGGGTATATTTTGTACCACTTTCCACTCTATGGGTGAACATGGGCCTGCATGCCTTCACTTGGTTAATTATTACTTGCTCCACTTCTGAGGCTTAGTTCAACCACCGTTTCCCTTGGGGAACCTTCTGGATTTCTACCAATTTGAGTTCCCCTCTTACTGCCTGACCCCCCAGAACTGTGAGCTTTGAGGGCATGGATTGTAATATCTCAGTGTCTTCAGCCCCTAGCATGGCACTTGTAACATAGTAGGTGCTTAATAACTGCTCATTGGCTAAATAGATAAGCACATGGAATTGTGCCAGGTACCAGTTTCCTACTTAAGGTCTATCAAGGGTATTCCTCATTTACCCTCTGCTTCTAAGCCTCCTCTTCCCTGGTTTCCCAAACACAAGAATATGTTACAGCACCAGTCCTCTCCCTACACCCATGGCCTGTAGAGGAAATGTGGGGGAAGTCTGCTCTGTTGTTTGTATCCTGTATTAGAAATGACTAACTGTCCACCAAAAAGTACGAGTCCCCTGCCCTAGTTTAGGGTTGTACCTGAGATTAACAAAACAGATTAACAAGCAAGCAAACTATGAAAAACAAGACACCCAGTTAAATTTAAATTTCAGATGCAATATTATACATCTGAAATATTATACACTAAAAAAGTATTGATTTTTAAAAAAAAATTTTGGAATTCAAATTTAACTAGGTGTCCTCTATTTTATCTGGCAGCTTGTATTAGTCAGCCAAAGGGGTGCTAATGTGAAATACCAAAAAACTGGGTTGGTCTTTATAAAGGGTATTTATTTGGGGTAGAAGTCCACAGTTACCAGGCCATAAAGCATTAAGTTTCTTCTCTCACCACAGTCCATTGCCACGTGTTAGAGCAAGACAGCTGCCGGCGTTTGCCAGGGTTCAGGCTTCTGGGGTTCCTCTCTTCCCGGGGCTGCGTTTCTCTCCGGGCTTAGCTCCTGTTTCCTCCACAAGGTCGGCTGTAGACGATCAGGCGAACGGTTCACTTCTCTTCTCCTGGGGCCTTCTTTCCAACATCAAAACTGCTTCTCAAAAGACTGCTTCAACTCTGTTCTTTGCCTTGCCTTTTATATTTGATTCCCCACCCACCAAGGGGTGGGGCTCAACACCCTAATCATAACCTAATCATGCCCAGATTAACAGATCAGTTTACAAGCATGATCCAATCATATTTTTGGAATTCATAATTACAAAAAATTGGCCAACGGTCACACAGCTCTACACTGATAAGCAGCTGCTCAGTTAGGGACAATATTTGTCAGCTTCCCTTGCGCAGTAACTAGTCCTCGCCAACGGAAGTGATGTATGAAGTGTGATGTACATCACTTCCTGGCTGAGGCGTCTGAGGTGCGTGCTCTCCACCCTCTCCTTCCACCTCTGCCTGAGTGCAGAGGGCTCTGAGGCCCTAGGGAAGGAGCTAGCAGCTAGAAGGAAGAGACCCAAGCCTCCACCTCGAGGTTGCACTTGCATGAGAGCTGCTCACCGCTTGCTTTGGGGTGTTGTCTGAAAGGATAAGGTGGTCGCCCATGGGTTGCATTAACACAAGGTCGCCCGCCACCCGCAAGACAATTTCCATGCAACTGGGGACGCCTGGTTGTGGACTGGACAACTAGAGCACAGGCTGTCTGTCAGGTAGAAACAAGAGACCCATGAAAGGACATCACACTTGCCCAGAACAGTTCTTCTCAGGCTTAGGTTTTAGGATTGTTCCCGTTCAGAACCAACTAAAAGAACGCGTGCCAATCCGTCTAGGAAAACCAATAGTGCACTGTCATCTAGTACACCAACTGGTTTCTTGTACAAAAATTATGGTCCTATGTCATGTAAAATCTTATCCTGCTGGACCTGACACACTAGGAAAAAATCTTAAAATACAATGGCCAAAATGGGGATATTTTGATATGCCTAAATGGTTATATTTGCATGCTCAACTAGAAAACAGAGGCAATAAAACTAAGCTGCCTGAATGAAATTGTTATTTTAACTGGGTACCTGGAAGCCTCCAAATGTGTAACTAGTTCTAAAATTGCCTCTCTTCAGGAAACAAATGCTAAATTAACCAAGACCAATAAAGCACATTATCAAGCATTATCTAAGTGCATTATCAAGCTTGAAAAATTATCTGGAACTCTGCACTTTGACTGGCCTAACCCTCCTTTAACCCCCTCCTGTCCTCTTCCTCTCTGTCCTAGCTTAGCCTAACTCCTCTTCTGGAGTGATAAGATTTCCCAAATCCTGCTGAAGACCCAGTAGGTTTTGCAAAAGATTTCAAGCTTATCATTCAGACACATGAGCCTGGGTCCTCAGACCTCTGCCAGTCAGTTTACATGACTGCTGGTGAAGGTCATGCCCAAACCTGGATAGACAAAGCTAATTGGAAAAATCCCTTAACTGACTTTTCAAAATGAAGAGCTACTGACAAAACTGAAGTATTTAAGCTAGCTAAGGATCTTCGTCAGGTCATAAGGTCATACCTGAAGTTTTTCCCAAATTATTGATTGGAGAAAAATCCTACAATGTACCCAGAAACTCCACAAGTCCATATACGAATTTTACAATAGCCTCAAAAAACCCTTTAAACAATTTTCAGATCTTGACTATATTGTCTCTGACACACCTACCCTATTTAATTCTACTTTTGTTAATGGCCTTTCAGAAGAACGAAGCATCACTCTAAAACCTCAACAACTAAATTGGGCCACAATGAAATCTAATGATTTAGTAAATCTTACAGCTCAGTTAGGTCACACCTTTAGAATGGCCGAGGAAAAGAAATCCTCCCAAGCTAAAAGAGCAGTTAAGAAGCCCTAATAAATCTTCCAGGCCCCAGGGTTCAGGGCTCTGGTATTTGTAATTACTGTAAGCAACCTGGACATTGGAAAAGAGACTGCCCCAAACTTCCCAAAAACATCAGCACCCCCTCCCCCATCCTCTTTATCTTCTAAGCAAGCAAAGTGCCTTTCAAGGTGACAGCTAGGGCTGCCCTTGGAATGGCTGAGGCTTTTCAATTGTCCACGTCACATGTTTAGGAATAATAGATCTGATAATTGGAAACAAGTGGAAACGAGGGCCTGTGGGCTCAAATAGATAATAGGGCCCCCTTCCCTGCCTTCAATCCCACCGCCCTCATCAACCCTCCTCCCTGGAGTACAGAAACAATTCGAGTGGTGGGAGTCTCCAACCAACCCAGGACCGCCTTTAACTCTCCTAATTCCCTTTCAGTTAGGGTCTTTACAAGACATTCATCAATTTTGATTAGCTCCCTCTTCCCCGGTTCACCTTCTGGGAAAAGATTTCCTTGGATTATTCCAAGCACCCATATCTTTCTCCCGAAAGGTGGGAATTAACTTGGAAATCTTAGAACCAGATTCACAGACCGGATAAGGAATTAAGTTCCACACATATTCCTGTCCTTTCAGTCAAAGAAAGAAAATTTAACCACCACCCACTTTTTTTTTTTACTTTATTTTGTACAATTAATAATTGAAAATATAAACAATTAAAAACTAAATAGTAAACACAAATGAATACATACATTTCTCAATTAAATGTAATGGATACAAATACATTTTTTTTTGAATCAAACAATATGTTACACAATATATTTGGTTCATAGTAACGC
>JAQZBX010074103.1:0-14805 GCA_029593785.1 Cabassous unicinctus
TGTGTCTGCTTGTCTTCTCTTTAGGCGGCACCAGGAACCAATCCTGGGACCTTCTGGAGCGGAGAGAGGCGCTCAATCTCTTGCACCACCTCAGCTCCCTGGTCTGCTGTGTCTCTTATTGTCTCTCCTCTGCGTCTCTTTTTGTTGCGTCATCTTGCTGCACCAGCTCTCTGCTTGGGCCAGCACTACACGTGAGCCATCACTCCTGCATGGGCCAGCTCTCCACTCGGGCCAGCTCGCCATGCAGGCCAGCTCGCCTTCACCAGGAATCAACCCCCTGGACCTCCCATATGGTAGACAAGAGCCCAATTGCTTGAGACACATCTGTTACCCACAAATGATTTTTAACACATGTACAGATTGATAGAACCACCACCACAATCAGAATTCACAGCAATTTCATCATCCCCAAAACTTCCTCATGCTGTCCCTTTACAGTCATACTCTCCCTCCAACCCTAATCACTAATTTCCTTTGCTATAGTTTGGCCTTTTCTAGAAAGTCTCAAATATTACATAAAATGTAACCTTTTGAGATTGGCTTCAACTTACTTCATCATGGTGTATTGTGCTTTTTATATATTACATATTTAATTTTCTAGTATTTTGTTTAAGATTTTTGTTCCTCTGTGAGGGATATTGCTTTATTGATTTCTCCTAATTTATTCTTCTGGGTTTGATATTAAGGTAACGCTTACCTCATAAAATGAGTTTCAGAGTGTTCTCTTTTATTTTTTGGTAGAGACTGTGTAGAATTTCTCTTTAAATTTTTGGTAATATTTACTAGTGAAAACATCCAGGCCAAGGAATTTCTTTTTTGGAAGGTTTTAAACTCCAAATTCAATTTCTTTAATAAATAAAAGATTATTCAGGTTATCTATTTTTTGGTAGTTTGTGACTTTGAAGGGCTTAGTTTATTTCATCTAAGTCTTGGGTCATCAAACTTTTCTTGCAAAAAGACAGGAAATATTTTAGCTTTTTGAGGCCACACATTCTCTGTTGCAACTATTCAACTCAGCCACTGTAGTGCAAAAGTAGCCATAGCCAAGACATAAATGAGTGAATGTGCCTGTACAAAAATCCAATAAAACTTTATTTATGAAAACAAGTGGTAGGCCAGATTTGGTCCATGGGGCAAAAATTGCTGACCCAAGGTATAAATTGCTAAATTTATGGACGTAGAGTTGTTTGCAGTGTTCCCTTATTACCATTTTAATGTCAAGTCTTAAAGCTCGTGGTAAACTGTTTGGGCTCAGATCCAGGCATACACAGCTCAGAGGTGAGCCCAGAAGTTCACAGAAAACTTTATGGGATTACGCTCTTGAGCTCCCTCTTCCTCTCCAAGTCCATTTGACACTTTCCAGCTCCCTTGGGCCTCCCTTCCCAGACCTCCAGCCAGAAACCTGGGACTTTAGTTTCCCCACTCGCCACATTCTTGCTGTGGCTGCCTCTGTGTCAGAGACGAACAGTTGGATGATAAAAAGAAAGAAAAAAAACAATGGGGATTGACCCTGTGCTCTTTGGATCATAACTCCTCTGGTCAGAGACAAGGGCTCCCCTCCCTCAGAAACTTAGGCATCTGCCCGGGACTGCCATCACTGTGCAGCCATCACCGCGGTATTGCCTGGGAGCTGGGGCCAGAGAGAAAAGAAAAAAGAAACAACAACAGGGGATTTCCCCAACTCTCTGACTCACAGGAGCCCACTTTCCCATCCTTGGTCCAGAAACATCGAGCATGAAGCTCTTTCTGTCCACAGCTGGTGTGTCTGAGTTTTAGGCTGTCTTTGAATACGGGATGGGTGATACCAGTGGGGACAAAATGGTAAACTCACTGCCAGTTTGACGGAGGTTCTAATTCTTCCTTAATCCATTTGCCACCATTTGTTTTTCAGAGCCCTCTGAGAACTGCTCCATGAATTCAGGATTAATAGTTCCATGAAGTAGGAGAGACAGGCTGAGAATATGCTTACTCTATCTCCCCAGAACCCGAACCCAAATTCTTATAAAAAAGGAAAAATCCAACACCTTTGGCTGATGTCTGAAGCTCCACCATTAGAGAACCCTGCCAAAATGGCAGCCATCTTCTCAGTCTACATCTAAGGCCCTAAAAACTTATCCAGCAAACCACCTCAAGGCACAAGCTGTCACAAACATGATGCAAACACACAGGGCTCTACCATTCCCCAAATAGCACCCCCCCCTTTTTGTGCATTCAAAGGGAAAGATCCCCCCATTTTGGGGCAGAAGGGGAGAACTCTTCCTTCAGCGTGTTTAGGAAAGGCCGTTCTTACCCCACGGATGATACTACAGCTCCACAGTTGATGATGGCAGGGCCAATGCTGTCCGGGAAGTGAATCCAAGTCAGCACCTTGGAGAGCTCCCAGCATTGTCCTATTGGGGAGGAAGGCTGAGGAACCTGTAAATCTGGCTAAGCCTGTGGGACAGGGCTTTTTTTTTTTTCCCCCATAAAAAAAATATTGAAGTATATCATTCATACATGAACATACATAAACAATAAGTGTATAGTAGAAGTTGTGAACTTACAAAACAAACATGCATATCATCACACAGGGCTCCCAAACATCACCACACCACCAATACCTTGCATTGTTGTGAAAGATTTGTAACAAATTGAGCATCAACAAAGTATTACTACTAAGTATAGTCCGTATCTTACATTTGGTGTATTTTCTCCCAACCCATCCTATTTTTTTGTTGTTGTTCATAAGTCATACAATTTATCTGAAGTGTACAATGGCATTTGGTATAATCGCAGAGTTGTGTATTCATCACTTCAATCAATAATAGAGCATTTTCATTACCCCAAAAAACAGCAACAAAAAACTAACCACTAATATACCCATATGTTAGCACTACTAATTACAAATCCTATGATGTGCTTTCACCACTTGTATTCATTTACAAACAACTTCTTACCTATTCTGCACAGATTAAACCTCAGCTTTCCATTCTCTAAGCACATTTTATTCTCTAGTGACTTATATTCTAGCTATTAACTCCACAATTTTGCTCATAATAGTTAGTTCATAATAATGAACTCATACAATATTTGTCCTTTTGTGCCTGGCTTGCTTCATTCAACATAACGTCCTTCAGGTTCATCCACATTGTCAAAGGCTTCACAACTTCATTTCTTCTTACAGCTGAATAATATTCCATCATGTATGTATACCACACTTTGTTTATCCATTTGTCAGTTGATGGACAACTGGGTTGTTTCCATCTTTTGGCAATTGTGAATAAGGTCACTATGAACATTGGTGTGCAGATGTCTGTTCATGTCACTGCTCTCTGTTCTGGGTATAGACCTATTAGTAGTATTGCCGGGTCACATGGCAGATCTATTTCTAACTTCCTTAGGAACCACCAGACTTCCAAAGTGGCTATACCATTCTACATTCCCACCAAGTGAATAGGTGTTCCTATCTCTCCACATCCTCTCCAACACTTGTAGTTTTCTGTTACTTCTTTTTTTTTTAACTTCCCCTCCCGGCCCCGAGATGGCTCCCTCATCTGTTTGCTCGTCGTTGTTGCTTGTTGTTCTTTGCTCGTTGTTTTTGTTCATTGTTTTTGCTCACTGTCTGTTTGGGTTTTTTTTCCTTTAGGAGGCATGGAGACCCAAACCCAGGACCTCCCAGGTGGGAGGCGGGCACTTAACTGCTTGAGTCACATCCGCTCCCTGCTTGTTTTTTGTTTTTGTTCATTGCCCTCTCATTGTTTGCTCATTGTCTTATTCATTGTTTTTGCTTGTTGTTTGCCCGTTGTTTGTTTGTCTTCTTTAGGAGGCATTGGGAACCAAACCCAGGACCTTCCATGTGAGAAGCAGGTGCTCAACTGCTTGAGCTACATCTGCTCTGTCTTTTCCTTTTAATAGAGGCCATTCTAATAGGTGTGAAATGATATTTCATTGTAGCTTTGATGCATTTCCCTAATAACCAGTGATGTTGAACAGTTTTTCATTTTTTTTTCCATTTGTATTTCTTCTTTAGAAAAAAAATGCCTATTCAGGTCTTTTGCCCATTTTTTAATCCAGTCATTTGTCTTTTCATTGTTGAGTTGTAGGATCTCTTTATATATCATGGCCTGTCAAACGTGTGATTTCCAAATGTTTTTGCCCATTGAGTAGGCTGCCTTTTTACCCTTTTCACAAAGTCCTTTGAGGTACAGAGTATTTAATTTTGAGGAGGTCCCAATTATCTATTTTTTCTTTTGTTGCTCATGCTTTGGGAATAAGGTTTAAAAGACCCCCATCTACTATGAGGTCTTGTAGATGTTTCCCTACATTATCTTCTAGGAGTTTCATGGTCCTGGTTGTCATGTTTAGGTCTTTGATCCATTTTGAGTTGATTCTTGTATAGAGAGTGAGAAAGGGGTCCTCTTTCATTCTTTTGGTTTTGGATATCCAGTTCTCCCAGCATCATTTGTTGAAGAGACTGTTCTTCAGTCTCTTCAGTCTTCCCAGAAAAGTGAACTTGGTAGGCTTATCAAAAATCAGTTGACCACAGAGGTGAGGGTCTATTGCTGAACTCTCAACTCAATTCCATTGATCAACATATCTATCTTTATGCCAATACCAAGTTGTTTTGATCACTGTAGATGTATAATACACTTCAAGGTCAGGAAGCATGAGTCCTCCAACTTCGTTCTTCTTTTTTTAGAATGTTTTTGGCTATTCGGGACCCCTTTACCTTCCAAATAAATCTGGTAACTAACTTTTCTATTTCTGTAAAGTAGGCTATTGGAATTTTTCACTGGGGTTGCATTGAATCTATAAATCAGTCTGGGTAGAATTGACATTTTCATGATGTTTAGACTTCCAATCCATGAACATGGAATGTCCCTCCATTTTTATAGGTCTTCTTTGAGTTCTTTTAGCAGTGTTTTGTAGTTTTCTGAATACAGATCCTTTACATTCCTGGTTAAATTAATTCCTAGATATTTTAGTCTTTTTGTTGCTATTATAAATGGAATTTTTTTCTTGATTTCCTCCTCAGCTTGCTCATTACTACTGTATAGAAATATTACTGATTTTTGTGTGTTGATCTTGTATCCTGCCACTTTGCTGAACTCATTTATTAGCTCTAATAGCTTTTGTGGCAGTTTGAGATTATTTTATGAATCCCAAAAAAGAGAAAGCTTATGTCTGTAAACTCATCTATTCCTCTGGGTATGATACCCTTTGATTGCATTAAATTCAGCTGAGATGTCTTTGATTAGATTACCTGTCAAGATTAGGGCTTTTGATTTGACTATGTCAGTGGGTGTGACTCAGACTGAGTCCCTGCCCCCTTGCTGTGTCTGATATAAAGGGACAGTCTGTCATTTTTGGTATAAAAAAGAGCTCTGTCACTTTTTTATCCTTACCTAAGAACAAACCCTCAAGAGGCTGGGCCCACCAAGCCTCAAAGGAAGAAGAAGCCCATAGGGGAAGGAGAGACCAGCCAGAGATTGGCCACCATCTTGCTTCAATATGTGGCAACTGATTTTGGTGAGAAAGCAACCTTGAGTTGGACTTTTTACACCCTTGTAACTGTAAGCATTTACCCCAAATAAATACCCTTTATAAAGGTCAACAGATTTATGGTACTTTGCATCACACCCATTTGGCAGACTGATACAGTTTTGTTGTAGATATTTCAGGATTTTCTAAATATAGGCTCATGTTATCTGCAAATAGTGAGAGTTTTACCTCCTCTTTTCCAATTTAGAGGCCTTTTATTTCTTTCTCTTGCCTAATTGCTCTAGCCAGAACTTCCAGCACAATGTTGAATAACAGTGGTGACAATGTGCATCCTTGTCTTGTTCCTGATCTTAGAGGGAAAGCTTTCAACCTCTCCCCATTGAATACAATGTTGGCTGTGGGATTTTCATATATTCCCTTTATTATGTTGAAGAACTTTCCTTCTATACCTATCTTTTGAAGGATTTTTTTATCAAGAAAGGATGCTGGACTTTTTTTCCCTTCAATTTGTTAATGTGGTGTATTACGTTAATTGATTTTCTTATGTTGAACCACCCTTGCATACTAAGAATAAAACCCACTTGACCTTGGTGTACAATTCTTTTAATATGCTGTTGGATTCAATTTGCAAGTATTTTGTTGAGAATTTTTGCATCTATGTTCATTAGAGAGATAGGTCTGTAATTTTCTTTTCTCGTAGTATCTTTTTCTGGCTTTGGTATTAGGGTGGCATTGGCTTAATAAAATGTGTTGGGCAATTTTCCCTCCTTTTCAATGTTTTGGAAGAGTTCAAACTGGATTGATATTCTTCTCAAAATGTTTGGTATACTTCACCTGTGAAGCCATCTGGTTCTGGACATTTCTCTGTTGGAGGATTTTTGATGACTGATCCAATCTCTTTACTTGTGGATGGTTTATTGAGTTCCTGTGTTTCTTGTAGAGTCAATATAGGTTGTTTCTCAATTTCTAGGAATTTGTCAATTTCTCTAGGTTGTCTAATTTGTTGGCATACAGTGTCTCATAATATCCTCTTATTACCCCTTTTATTTCTGTAGGGTCAGTCATAATGTCCCCCCTTCCATTCCTGATTTTATTTATTTACATCTTCTTTCTTTTTTCCTTTGTTAGTCTAGCTAACGATTTGTCGATTTTATTGACCTCAAAGAATCAACTTTTAGTTTTGTTGATTTTCTCAATTTTGTTGTTGTTGTTCTCAATTTCATTTATTTCTGCACTAATCTTTGTTATTTCTTTCTTTCTGCTTGCTTTGGCATTGGTTTGCTATTCTTTTTCTAGCTTCTCCAGTTGTTCAGTTAAATCTTTGATTTTAGATCTTTCTTCTTTTTTAATATAGGCGTTTAGGGCTATAAATTTTCCCATTGGCACTGCCTTTGCTGTATTCCATAGGTTTTGATAAGTTGTGTTCTTATCAAAGAACATGGAATGTCTTCAATTTGTCTCAATATATTCATTTGTCTCAATATATTTACTAACTTTACTTACAATTTTTTCTTTGACCCACTGATTATTTAGGAGTGTGTTGTTCAGCCTCCACACATGTGTGAATTTACCTCTTTTCCATCTATTATCAATTTCCAGTTTCATTCTATTATGATCAGAGAAGGTGCTTTGTATAATTTCAATCTTTTTATATTTATTGAGACCTGCCTTGTGACCTAACATGTGGTCTATCCTGGAGAAAAATTCATGAGCACTTGAGAAGAATGTATAACCTCCTGATTTGATGTGCAATGTTCTGTATATGTCTGTCAGTGCAGCTCACTTATCATATTGTTCAAGTTCTCTGTTTCCTTGTTGATCTTCTGTCTAGTTGTTCTATATATTGATGTGAGTGGCGTGTTGAAGTCTCCAACTATTATTGTAGAGATGTCTATTTCTCCTTTCAGTTTTGCCAGAGTTTGCCTCATGAATTTTGGGGCACCCTGGTTAGGTGCATATATATTTATGACTGTTACTCCTTTGCTGCTTTCAGAATTTTCTCTTTATCTTTGGCATTTGGCATTCTGAATGTTATGTGTCTTGGTGTGGGTCTATTTGAATTTATTCTAATTGGAGTGTGCTGTGCTTCCTGAACACATATATTCATGTCTTTCATGAGAATTGGGAAATTTTTGGCCATTATTTCCTCAAACACTCTTTCTGCCCCTTTTCCCTTCCCTTCTCCTTGTGAAACTCCAATAAGACAATATTGGTGCACTTCATGCTATCATTCAACTCCTTGAGCCCCTGTTCAATTTTTTCCATTCTTTTCTCTCTCTGTTCTTCTCTCTTTACAATTTTAGCTGTCTGTCCTCTATGTCACTGATTCTTTCTTCCATGATTTCTAATCTGCTGTTGTGTGCCTCTATTGTATTTTTAATCTCACTTATTGTGTCTTTCATTCCCATAAGCTCTGTTCTTTTTCTATCCAAGTCTTCAAATTTTTCTTTGTGTTCACCCAGTGTCTTCTTTTTTTTTTTCCCAGTGCCTTCTTAATGTCTTTTATTTCTTTAGCCATGTTGTCCTTCAACTCCATGATTTGAATTAGGAGATTTTTATGAACCTTGTTGATTAGTTGTTTCAATTCCTGTGTCTTGTCTGGGGTTTTCATTTGTTCCTTTGCCTGAGTCATATCTTCCTTTATCTTAGTATGACTTGTAATTTTTAATGATGTCTAGGCATCTGATTATGATGATGAATTTAATCTAATGTTCAGTTTCTCTCTCTTGTCTAGGGATTTACTGTTATGTAGCTGTGTGCTACAACTCTTCTTTGATTCTTGATTTAACTTGTTCTAGATATTTAGGATTGCCCCTGTTTGCTCAAACCAGGGCTAAGGACCCAGTAATGGGGTGCAGGCCAGTTTTCAAGGGCCTTGGAGAGGGGGGCAGTAAAGGTACCCAACTGCCTTATTTATTTATTTATTTATTTATTATTTTTCCCTTCTTTTCATGCACTTTTCTGACCTGCCAGCAGATAATGTGCTTTGGCAGCCCTCTCAGTTTAGACTCCAGATGCTAGAGGAAATGGTTTCACTGTATCCCTGCCCTGGTGGGCTATGCAGAAGCAATGTCCTCAGGGTGGGCCAAGCTTCCCAAAGTTTCTCAGAAGTTGTTCTCCTCCCTTGGCGTCCACACCCTCCCTCTGCCTCCTCAGCAACCAGCCTAGGGCAGTAGGGAAGGTGTTTGAGAAGGCAAATTGTCTTTAGCTCCCTGCCTGCTCTCAGGGCAAACAATGTCGTGGCCGCACCCAGCCTGGAAGTGTGCTACCCCTCCAATGCAGCAGACCAAGTTTGCTGGCCAAAATCTGAATTTGCTGTAGGTTGTGCTCCTCCTCTCCTCTCTCTTGGGAAAGGGGACCCCTGCAACTCCCTCAGTTCACAGCTGCTGCAGTCCCCAGACTACTGTTTGCTTTGAGGGTGAGGTGCTGGACAACAGCAGCTGCTGCTGCAGCTTTACTCACAGGATTTTTCCAGCCAGCTGAGACTCCTTTCCTTCACCCCTCTCTCTTCTGGGTATTGTCTAGCCTTCCTCTGGTGTCCTAAATACCAGAACAGCCCTCCAGACACTCTCTGCCTGTCCTCTAGCTATTTTTCTGGGAAAGAAGTGATCCCTCTGATACTGAGCAAAAATGGGTTATTTTCTCCAGATACATCTTTAAAGCCAGTTCCTGAGACACCAGGGTTTCAAAGAGAGAAAGAGTTTATTTGGTTGTATAAGCAAAGAAGATAGTATATTAGATGGCCCCCAAACTGCCTCCCTGAACTGTAGAAATTCTAATATTTTATAATGTCAGGGTGCTAATGAATTTTTGGGGTGACATTGGGCAACTTCATTAATAAACATTAAGGAGGTGGATCCCAAATCAAGGGGAGTCACAAAGTTACAATTATTAGAGATCAAGTTTCTGGGATAGGAAAGTACAGAGTAGAGGTCAGTCACAAGGTTTTCCATATGGATATTAAAGAGAGGAGGGAGGAGTGGTTATCATCCCAATAATAAGTATACACAAGGATTGGCCTAATCCAAGAACTAGGGTAAATTCAATCTAGAATTACTATCACAATAGTAAGCATACACAAGAGTAAATCTAATCTATAAACAAGGCTAAGGTCAATCTAGAATTACCATCACAAAGGTAAGGATACACAAGGGTAAGATTAAGTCTAAAGTAATCATAAACAGGGGTGAGACCACTCTAACTAGCTTCAGTAATTTCATATATCAACATTTTGCTATTTTATATTATGGAGGCATCTATATGATGATCTAGTAATCATAATTATTAGTTAATTCTTAACCCTCAGTTACAACTCCTCCCTCTCTGTTTTGTAAAATTCCCAATCTTGGGGATAATCTGGACATCAGATCTTTCTGGCATCTTCATGCTGAAAAGGGGCATTGACATTATTAGGTAAAGTAATACAGCTGGTTGTCATCCTTGACCTCTGGGTTCTAGGGCTTGTCTGGCATAGGAATAATTCAGGGACTTTCTGAAAAATAAACTTAATACATAAATTGAGAATTATAGGTTTAAATAACCATGTTACAGTGGGGAAATCATTTTATAGCCTTTCTTTTGAAGCCTGGAATAGTCTTTGGGCTTTGCCTGCCAGCTGAAACCTGCATAAGAATAACCTCCAGAATGATCTCCTGATTCTATTTGAAATCTCTTAGCCATTAAAACTTCATTTTGTTCTATTTCTTTCCCCCCTTTTAGTCTAATCCCACATTGTCAGGGAGGCCCATCCCTGCAAGTTGTCAAGTCCTGTGCTGCCAGGACGAATCTCTGGAAGTCAGGTTCCACATTGCCAAGGAATACTTTAGCCCTGGAAGTCCTGTCCCACATGTGGGGGAAGACAGTGAGAGTTTGGCTTAGGGAGTCGGGCCACATTTGAGTAACAAAGAGGTTCTCTAGAGATGACTCTTAGGCATTAATTATAATTAGGCTTAGCTTCATCATTACAGAAATAAGTTTCATGAGTGCAAGCCTCGAGATCAAGGGCTCAGCTTACTAGCATGTTTCTTTTTCACAAGTTTAGCTTGCAGAGTTCTACCTGTCTATAAATTGGGAACTCCTGTTTGAGAGAGTAGTAGGAATTTCCCAGGTGAAGAAGTTTAATATTTCTACATTTTCCCCAGTCTCTTAGGGAACTTTGCAAATATCTATTTTATGCCCAAAACACTTTGAAATGCATCAAGGCATTAGAACAATTCTATACAGAATATCACAATCTCATTCACTATTTTAGGTTCCACATTAGCTACACTGTTTATTTTATTTTATTTTTTAAAGATTTATTTATTTATTTATTTATTTATCCCCCTCTTGCTGCTTGTGTTTGTTGTGTCCATTTGCTGTGTGTTTTTTCTGTGTTTGCTTATCTCCCCCTTGCTGCGAGGTCTTGCGGCATCAGCCCACCGCACTGCGCGGGCCAGCCTGCCCTCACAAGGAGGCCCCGGGAAGCGAACCTGGGGCCTCCCATGTGGTAAACAGGAGCTCTATTGATTGAGCCACACCCGCTTCCAGCTACACTGTTTAAATAAGATGACTAGTCAGATTAAATTAGATTGTGCTCCACAGAAGTTTAAAGAATTTCCTTGACAAAATATTTTTTTCCTTTCTGGTTCCCACAGTACTTTAAGTTTTAAAATACCAATAATATCACTTTTTTTCTTGTATCCTGAGTCTTTAGATTAGCCCCATTTACCTTCTAATTGAAGTCTGATTCTTTTTAGCGTCTTTAATCACAGTGGTCTTTTAGAATAATGCTGCTTTTTTAGCACCTTTAGAGCTGGTTAACTTTTGCTCTAAGTTCCAGGCATCATACAGACCCTTAAAAAAATTCTAGGGGACTATTAGGTTATACACAAAGTGGTAAAGCATCTCAGGACTCAGGAATAATAATTTGAGATCAGAGCTCAGGTATAAATATGACAGCTGCAAGAGCTGACAATCTAGGTCCTAATTTCCCTATGAGCACTTTAAATAAAGCTGTTTCTAGACACCATTAACTACATAGGCCATAGTAAGAGCATTTTTTTAAAAAATTTGTTAAAAGATACTTAGATTACATAAATTTTACACAAAAAATATAGGGATTCCCATATGCCCCACTCCCCACACCTCCCACAGCTTCCCACATAAACATCCTTCATTAGTGTGGCATATTCACTACAATTGATAAACACATCCTGGGGCTTTGCCACTGAGCATGGACCATAGTTCACATTGTAGTCTACACTCTCTCCCACACAGTTCTGCACGTTATGTGATGATATAACATGGCCTATATCTGTCGTTGCAACGTCACTCATGGTGATTCCCAAGTCCCGAAAAAGCCCCTGTACTACAACTGTTTTTCCCTCTCCCTGCCCCCAGAGCCTCAAGTGACCACTGGCTCCACATCAATGTTATAATTTCTTCCATTGATAGAATCACAATATATCTATAGTAGAATACCAGTAAGTCTACTCTAGTCCACAGCTCTTCCCCCAATCCTGAGGATTCTGGGATGGTGATGTCCACTCCACCTCCAATTGAGAGGGGGCTTGTATCCCATGGGGAAGATGGATAGGACTATCCTGCCTGCAGCTGCAGACTCTCTCCGATCCCTGGGATGGCTGTTGTCCATCACCATCTCCCCATCAGTTGTCTCAGGTAAGTCCAATGAGCTGTAGAGTAGGAGTTGCAACTCCGCCAAGGTTCCGGGCCCAGATGGCACACGGACAGCCCAAAGACTCAAGTCTTTTGGACGTACACCTACAAACTCCAGCACCAAATATAGGTTTAAATAGAAGGAACAGATGAGCCATGTGCAGGGAAGACATAATTGAGTCCAACTCTGTCACTCTCAGGTGCACAAACTCCAAAGTAGTGCCCACTGGCAAGGCACCAAACTCCAGAGCTATCCGCCCTGACATAGTAAGAGTTTTGTTTCGTTTTACTTTTACATTTTTACCAAGATTATGTTAGTCAACAGGCAAAACATAACTTATAGACTTCTTGCCTTGCTTTTCCTTTAAAGTCTCTTTTAGTTGAAGACGGACTGACTGCATGCTCTTTTAGAGAAGCATCAGAGCAAAACAGTGTAACCGATAAGAGATTTTGGTTGTTTTTATAACATCACATTTTTCTAAGAATAACTAAAACAATATCATCATGCAGATCAGTATTAGGATAGAATAGACAGAGAGAACATTAAACGTCTTTAAGGATTTTATACAATCCCTAAATATATAAGTAGATTACACATTTAATTTCTCCTTCATGTTTTCTGTTTTAGAAAGATACTGTTTACCACAAAGAAACTTCAGCCATACCGGAAGAAAATTATTTTTCTAGTAAACTTTACGAGAACCTAAGCTTCCCAATGGAAGCAAGATTATCTTCTCGCTACCACCACCTTAATATAATTACATGCCTATAATTACACACTTGGAATATTAATATCCCTCCACCTAAGAATATATTACTTTCAACAATGAGGGTGATTTTTAAAAACTTCAGAGTGGTAAATGTAATATGGATCTTTGCAAGTATTAAGTGACGAAAATAGGCAGTTAATATCTGATTTAATATCATTTTATAAACACTATTTCCCTTGGCAGTAAACATAAGTCTACATATTCACAATAGTCTTAGGAAAAAAATAAATACTGTGATTATGCACAGTATCTTATGACATGCAAACAAAAACAGAAGTTTAATACCTTGACAAAACTTCTGATCTGAATAAAATGTGACTAAAATTTAAAACATTGTCAAAATAACATGCAATTTGAACTTTTCCACAGTTTACACAAGTATATTTTTCAGTTTTGGGGTATATTTTTCCATTGTGAATTAAAATATAAATTGATAACATTAGTTTTCATCAACATATATTTTAGCAGCTCACTTTTTATAAGGTGAAAGAACAAATTCTTTTGTAACAGTTGCAATTAAAGATATCCTTAAGGGTTTTATTAGAATACTAATAGTTGTCAGGTCTGATCACTATATGTGTGTGTGTGTGTGTGTATGTTTGTTTGTTTTTGAGGTACCAGGGGCTGGGGATTGAACCCGGGACCCTGCATATGGGAAGCTGGCGTTCAACCACTGAGCCACGTCGGCAACCCTGAGTTGGTTTTCTTGTTTATTTTGCTTGTTTGTTTCTGTTTTTTCAGAAGGCACTGAACCCGGGACCTCCCATGTGGGAGGCAGACACTCAATGGCTTGAGCCACATCCGTTCCCTGATCCCTGATATATTTATCACAGGGACAAATATATAGATAGTTTGGAAAAGACTTAACTTCCAAAATAGCAGCAGCTTTGTATATTTTTTTAAACAGTTAAGGATGTGCTAAGGCTAACATAAAGTATATTAAGCCACCCTAATAAGGTACAGATTCTTTGTTCTTTATACATTGCTCATTTTAAAGAACTTTTTTTTTTTTCACTTAAAACAGATTAACCATTTAAGAAAACTGTGTTACTTTAACAGACAGAAAATCAAACTCTGCTTTTGCCTCAGTACACTATTTGGCAAACAAATCCTAGTTAGCATAGATCATAGTAGATTAAGGTGGCACCTGACAGGTTTCTCTGCTATGAAGTTACTTTAAGACAAATTTCACCTTAAAATAAGCTTGTTGAGTTACAGTCAGCACCGAGCGAAATTTACTTCCACAACCTTTCTACAACTTTCCATATCCATTCAAGTCTGGTCCTACATTTTTCCATCCTGATTTTATGAAAACCAGCCTTCTTATCTTGGGACAAAACACACTCTCTTAAGCTGTCACAACCTTTCTACTTCTTTCTGTAACCAGTTAAGTCTTGTCTTATATCCCTCATTCTATTCTGTGAAAAACTAGTCATTTCACTATAGGCAAAACAATTATTTTTAAAAGAGGTCTGTAATAATTTCATTAGTTAAAAACTTACAATTTTCTCATCTTAAAAGGGAGACTGGGGGAAGCAGATGTGGCTCAAATGGTTGGGCATCTGTCTACCATATGGAGGGACCCGGGTTCGATTCCCGGGATCTCCTGGTAAACTAAAAAAATAAAAATAAAAAGGTGAGCAGGCGAGCCAGGCCCGCACTGATGCTCAGCGAGCCACACAGCAAGATGATGATGCAACAAAAGAGACACGCAGGGGAGAGCCAAGGCGAGATGCGCCAGAAACCAGGAACTGAGGTGGCGCAAGTGACAGGGTGCCTCTCTCCCACATCGGAGGTCCCTAGGATCGAATCCTGGTGAAGCCTGGAGGAGAAAAATGAGAAGAGAAGGCAAGAAACAGACACAGAAGATCACCCAGCGAATGGACACAGACAGCAA
>JAQZBX010074104.1:0-14805 GCA_029593785.1 Cabassous unicinctus
CCATGTCAAAGCAAGTGCGGGTGGATATGGGGTGGGGGGTGGGGAGAGGTATATTGCAGACACTGCCTCCCCTGATGGCCCTTGTGTGGCACCCAGGACAAGGTTTGGTAGGGAGGGGACTTCAGTTTGGATGAGAGGCCTGGGGTGCCCCCTGGGTGGCCGGGTCAGGGACTGGGGTTTTGGGGAGGCAGGCTTGGGAGTGCTCAGCAATGGGAGCCAGGGGTGAGCTCGGGAGGCCATGACACCAGGACCCAGCCCACCCTGGGTCGAGTGGGTGCCACAGGACCCAGGAGCCAGCCTGGCAAGGAGGAGGTTGTAGGGGCTGCTGGGCAGCACACAATGGGGACAGATGCCTCCTGCGTGGACGGTGACGGGAAGGGGAGGAGGGAGCACTGTAGGGCCATGGTGGGGGCAGGAGAGAGGGGTGCAGGCAGCACAGTGGCAGGAGAGGGGTGTGGCGGGACAGCCCTCCAACCCTTTCTGACCTGGGTTCACTGGCCGTGCCCCATGCCCCTCCCCATGTACCCCACTAACTGCCGAGATAGCCCCACTGATGGTGTTGGGCTTAGCCCTCGGCGGCCAGGGCGAGGCGCTCCTTCCAGGGATCTGGCGGGGACTGCGCAGGGTCCCTCCTGGGCAGGCCTCTAGAGGATAGCAGGCCCAGGCCGGCCCACCAGGAAACGGGGAGCCGGCCCAGCCCCTGTTCCAGCACGATCCGAATGATCAAGGCTGGGATCACCTCTGGTCTGAAAAACAAGCGTGCTCCGGAGGGGTGGGCCAAGCCCAGGGTGGCCCTCCTCCTGCCCAGGCATTTCCTTCCCCTCCCCTCTGCCCTCCCCTCATCCACTTCCTCAGCACACCCCACTCTAGGGCAGGGCGGGCAGGGTGGGCCGGGCTTCCTCCTCTGCAGGGAGAGGCAGGTTCTACCCCCCTCCCCCCAAAGCCTGCCCCTACTGGAGGCACGGCCCACCCCGAGTCTTCGGCTGGCTAAACAGCCAGCAGTGGATGCCTGCCCTGGACCCTTCGAGAGCCTCTCCGTCTACTGAGGATGAAGTGACCCGAGTGCACGGCCCAGCACGGGGCATCCCTGTCCATGCAAGTGGCTCCTTTTGCCCTGGAACAGGTCTCAGCCCTGGAGAGGTAGGGGGATGTATGTCTACTGAGTCCACATGGAGGGGGCTGTGCGAGGCCCCCAGGACTTTCCTCGGACAGCCCTTAGCCTGCCCTGGATGCCTTACCCATCCTGCTGCCCTCCTCTCGTGCCAGAGCTCCTGGCTCCCTCCTCCCTGTGCTTCTAAGGGTCCTGGCTGTCACACCTGACTCCCTCTTACCTGTGTAGCAGAGGTGGCAGCAGGTGGAGAGGGGGCCACCTGCAGCCCACCCGAGCCCTGTGTGTGCAATGGTCCCCACCCTCAGGCCTCCGTGGCACACTCTTCCCAGCTGGTGCCAGCTCGGGGCCTCCCACACCTGGAGACCCCACAGGTGTGCAGAGGCCTCCAGCCCTGGGTGCCGGGACACTGCTGAGTCCCTCCTCTCTGCCCTGACGTGTCCTCTCCTTGGAAGCCCTTTGCCAACCTCGGCTGCTGTCTGCCTTGGCCCGGGGGCTCCCCTGGGCTCCCCAACTCCCCTCCTGGATGTCTGAACCTTGCCATCACCTTGGAGTAGACGACTTGGTCTGCAACTCCTGTCACCCGCCACCGCGCCCAGAACCTGAACCCCAGGCCTGGGGACCATGTCTGTTCTGCTTTTTCCTGGGCTCACCTGGTGCTTGCCCCAGGCCATGCCAGAGGTTCCTCCTGGCAGCCAGGTCCCCACTGCCTGGGGATTCAAGCACGGGAATCAGGCTGCTGGACGGTCCTCAGTCCTCCAAGGCCCTCAGGACCCACCGCACCCACCTGTTCACTCTCACACATGGCACTTGCACACACACTTGTGCACACACGCATATTATACTATACATACACTCATGCACACATTCACATTAGATTCACTCATGTGCACTCACTCATGCGCACTCATGTGATGCACACTCGTGCACACGTTCACTGCTTTCTCACACTCATACTCGCATGCACACGACATTCATGCACACACATTAGACTCACACTCATGCACTCACACATGACACACACTCGTGCACACGCTCACATACTCTTTCCCACATACAAATACTCTCATCCACACATGTCACATACACTTACATACACCCTCATGCATACACATACTCTTACCCACTCATGCACCCATGCATACACATATACTCTCTCACAATCTCACGCACACACCCACATACTCCTGTGCACACACATTACACACACACATGTTATACTTACACACTCATACAGCACACACACTCTCCCACTAATGCCCACACACATTATGCTCATTCTCACACATAACTCATTAGTCTCACTCACACACTTATACTCACACACTCATATCCACTCATGCACACACATCCTCACACACACTACTGCACATTCACATCAAACACTCAAGTACATACAGGCACACCTGCTGACACACACACTCACACCCTTCCACCTGCACTCATTTTCTCACCTGCCCTCTCCATGCCCCCTGCTTCTTTGTGCTTGCCACCGCCTGGGCCTGGCCCCTTCCTCCTGCCCTCCTCTGCCAGCTCAAGTCAAGTCACCCTTCCAGCCCCACCAGACAAGGCTTCCATTAGCCCAGAAGCACTCCCTCAGCCCCCAGCACGTGGCACTGCAGTGGCCACTGATTCAACGTCCCCCCTGCAGACTGGGAGCAGGTGACCCATCTCCTGGACCCCCAATGCCTGACAGCACTTGGCAGGGGGCATGTGCTCCACACACATGGATGGATGGAAGGATGGGAGAATGAATGGATGGATGGCGGGGCCGGGGGTTGGTTCAGGCCAGGCGCCCTGCAGGGTGGATGTGAACCTGAGGTTGGAGGAAGAGGACTGAACGGGTGGGGATTCCCGCTTCCCCCGTTGCCTGCCAAGAAGCTCAGCAGCCGGGGGCGGAAATTGCTTCCATCTGCTGAGCGGGCTGGACCCAGGCCTCCCGGACAGCCTCTGCCCCCTCCTGGGCCCTCAGTCCCCAGGACACTGGGCACGCTGCCCTCCGCCCAGCCCGTGTGTCCCAGGCAGTGCTGAAGCCAGGGTGTAAGTTTCGTTGTTCCGGGCGGGGTATGGGCAAGCAGGGGCATTTTCTTGGAAACCCACCTGAACCCCTTCCTCACCCCTGCCCCAGAGCCCGGCCAGGCGGGGGCAGCCAAACCTGCCCAGGGGCCTGGGCCCACTCCCATGAGAGTCCCCAGTGGAGGCCCAGAACCTACTGAGAATCCAGGGGGCCCCTCTCTGCTCCGGCCTGGCCTGGAAACCGGGATGTGAAGGGGCCGTCCCCAGCCGCAGTGGGTGGAGGGTGCGGTGGGGGCGGGCCAGGCCGGAAGGCCTGGAGAAGGGATGGAGGGGACAAGCCCCAGGACAAGCCTGGGGAGTGAGTCATCTCAGCGGCCTCCCAGGGGCTGCTGTGGCACCTTCCGCTGGGATCTGGGTAGGCTGGGAGAGGCCCCCAAGGAGAAGCGCCGCGTAATGTCACACCAGGTCCCTGCAGCAGCCTCCTGGGCCTCTCCCTCCAGCACAGGACCTGCTCTGCTCAGGGCCACACCCCGGCCAGCCCCTGCAACCAGTCCCTGACCACGGCTTTGTCTCCAGCCCAGGACACCTCGCTGTGGCCAGAGTTCTCCTCCTGTCTTCCAGGCTCTGTCCTCCCACCTCTGGAAGCCTTCCCTGGGCTCCCACTCACGCTGGCCAGGCCTTCTGATCCTCTGACCCCGGCATGCTCCTGCATTCTTCCAGCGTTTCCACTCTTAACCTCTCACCACTGAAGCAGTTTTCATCGGCCACCAGCGGCCCCACTTGGCTGAGTCTACCCTGCCTGGTGTTAGCATGGGCACATGTCCTCCACCTCCTCCTCTGTGCAGTGGTGGGCTCCCTTCCTCCCTGGGACTTCCAAGGTAGACCTAGAATCTGGACACACTCACCTTGGGCTCCACCAGGCCTCCTGGGCTTCTCGTCTGCACCCGTGGCTGGCATCCTGCCCAGCACACATGCATCCCCCCTCCAGCCACCAGGACTCGGCACCCGTGCGTCCCCTGGCTGTCCCTTGCCGCCTCCTAATTGTCGCTTCAATGCCACCTTCTCAACGAAGTCTGCCTGACAGCCTCTTTGCCCTCCCCACCCAGTGTTCTCATCCCTCCTTCTTTGCTCTACCGTTCCAGCTCTGGCCCTCACCTTCCAACACAGTTTATGGTGCTCTACCTAGAGTCCCCTGAATGGTGTAGCCAGTTTCTGGGGGATGGGGTCTGCTTTGCTTATTGCTGCATCCCCAGGGCCCTGAGAGCCAGGACATGGCAGGTGCACCTAAGGACTTGTTCAAAGAATTGTCTGTCATTCTGAGAGGTGACAAGCCTGGAAAGAAGGGGCTGGAGTCCCGGAATGGGTGAGGATGGGCAAGCAGGTGTGCCCATACCGGGGCTGTCTGCCACTTGCAGGAGGGGAGTGGGTGGACACTCAGGGGCCTGCTCCCTCCAGAGGTTTGCTCCCTTCTCCCCAGTGGCGGTGGCCTCCCTGCAGGGCCCCCCACCCACAGAGGGTAGGGGGTTGAGCTTGGCTGCATCTCCCCCTCCCCTGCCTCCCACACCCCCAGCCTGAAAGGACAGGCAAAGTCCTCTGCCTTGGCGGACACACTGCAGCTGGTTGGCTGGAGAGGGGCTGGCCAGACCTGCTGTGGCCGAGGGGGCCCAGCTGCTGGGAGGAGGAGCTGGATCTCCCTCCCTTACCCCCGCCCCACCAGTGGGGAATGGGGGAGCCCCTGTAATCCCCAATGACAAAGGCCGGTGACCCGGGGCTCCAGATTGCTGCCTCTTGCTCCAGACTAGGGCATTTTAGCCTTGGCTAGTCAGCCAAGTGAGACAAACAGGCCCCAATACCGGAGGGTCACCCCCACTACCAGCACCCAAATGTCCTGCTGCAGAGGGGCTGGGAGCCCCTCTGGCCCCGTGCTCATTTCCTGGTCCTTCCCATGAGTCTGTCTTACACACACATACATACACACACACACACACACACCCAACTTCTACCGGGCCTGGGAAACCTCTCGTCCCAGGCAGCCCTGACCTGGCCTGGCTTTGCAGGAGAGCCCCTGGTTCCTGCTCCCCAAGGTCCTGCCACTCCCCTAGGGACCTAGTCTTCACACCTCGCCCCTGCCTCCAGGAGGTGTCTGCAGCCAGCTTCCCCCGGGGCCTTACCTTCTTCAGGCAGGAAATTTGAGTCTCCCTCTGGGCCCTTCCACCTGCTGGAATCCTCCCCCAGGGTGTGTGTCCAGGCTTGAGCAGCTCAAGAGGGCCTGACCCGGGGCCACCTCTCACCACCAAGCACAATGGGGGTGGGGCGGGGGATAAGACCTTCAAGCACTCCATTGTTCCCACCGTGGCCCACGGGATCTGAATCCCTGCGATTGTCCCTGCAAGCTGCCAGGCCAGGGTCCTCTGGGATGGGTTCACTGAGCCTGGCCTCCTTCGGGGGCTGCTGCCCAGAGAGGGAAGGGGACGTCCCCGGGCTGCACAGCAGGTCAGGCAGCCAGCCCAGCTCTGCCTTCCAAGCTTCCTGAAAACCACTCCCAATGTGGTCCTCAGGCCAGTGTGGAGCTGCCTGACCCTCCCTCTCTCTCCCCTGCAGCACCCCGCCCCCAGCCTCTCTGGTCATCTGGGCTTTTGGATGAGTCCATTGCCAGCCTAGGCTCCCTGCCTGTTTCCTACCCCCTTGTCTATTTCCCACCATGTTCATGTGTCTGTCTGGGTCCCACCCCAGGAGTGGCCTTGCCTGGGCACAGACTGGGACAAATGCTTTCCTGTTGTCCACCCCTATCCTGTTGGCTATTCTCCTGGGCCTGAGATGGGCAGGCCATGGTGCGTGGGACAGACAGGAAGAGTGGAAGATGCTCGGCGGAAGGAAGCTGAGATGGGGAAGCCAGCTCCCAGCCCAGGGCCCTGGCTGTCTTCTAAGCAGGCTCTCCAGATTCTGGGACTCCTGACAGAGGGCCCCAGCCAAGGGCCAGCTGGCCTCTCCCAAGAGCATCTGGGCTGGCTGGTGTGGTGGGGCCTCGGAGAAGGCCATAGAAAGCAAATGTCACCGAGCCCCAGGTCCCACCAGCCAGCACCCAGGCCTCAGCTTCCCAGACCGCTGCCAGGCCCAGGCTCTTCTCTTGCAGTTTCTTCCAGGGTCACTGGGCACCCCAGAGGGCAGCTGTGTCCAAGTCCCCTCTGTCGCCCGTGAGCCTGCCCAGGCTGGAAGGATGGGGAGCCTGTCCCCAGGCCATGCAGGTCCAGCACCAGCCGAGGACACTGAGCCTGACTGGCCCCTCTCCCAGCTTCAGAGGTGAAACGGGGGGGGGGGGGTGCGAGGCGACTCCCTGGCCACCCTGGCCCACTCACTCCGCAGCCCTGTGCTCACCCGGACCTCTGGGCAGGAAGCAGCCCCCACCCAGGAGAGCCAACCCTGCAGCCCCTCCTTCGGTGGGATGTGGGCCTCGGCCCTGGGTGTTGGTTGCCTTTGCTGCAGTGGTGGCAGGGGGTCGACACACTCCCTAGGCTGGGTCAGGGCAGGCCCTGCTGGCCCCCAGCACACAGCTGACAGGGCCTCTCGAGAGGGGAGCAGCACACCCTGAGATCTGGGTATGGGGGGATAGGAGAGCCTGTGGTCCTGTGCTCAAGAACTGGGCTCCAGGACCTCTGACCTGGGCAGCCTCCTCGGGGCTGACTGGTTAGGAAGGGTGTGGGTGGGGGTGCTGCCTGGGGAGGATGGGAGAGGCCAGAGTCCAGGAGGCGAATGAATGCAGAACACCCACCTTCCCTGGAGGGGAAGCAGCAGCCCAACCTGCCCTGCCCCCCATGCTGGGTGCACTGGGCTACCCAGGATGAGCCCTGCCTGACCTTCAGGGCCACTCTCCACTTGATCATGGACAGACACTCTAACCCAGCAGTGATTTTATTACTTTAACCCAGGTCCAGGTGGGAGGGGTGGGGGCCGGGGAGGCCTGAGAGCACTGCAGCCAGGGGTGGGGGGCCAAGGAGGGGGCACGAGCAGAGACCAGGCAGCAGCCCTCCCAGCCCGAGCCTGGAGCAGTGACCTGGATGACAGCAGGTTCCAAGATCCAGGCCTGGGAGGAAAGGCGCCACGGTGGGTGCTGGGCCAGGGCTGGGTCAGTCCTGGGCCGTCTGGTCCTGAAGGGGGTCTTACAGCAGCACCCCTGGTCCAGGTCCCCCTGCTGGAGCCAGCACGCCAGGGACGGGACCAGCGCAAAGGCCTGGAATGCATCTGTGGAGTGGGAAGCACGTGGGCGGCTCTGCCTCAGGAGCGGCCAGTCCCTTGGGCTTTCTTGATTTCCTGCCAGGGAGAAAGGAAGAGGAAGCCTGGGGGAAGGCTATGGCTAGCGAGGGGCCCAGGAAGCACTGACCTGTGGCCTTGCAGTCCTCCCACCCGGGACACCTGCGGATCCCCAGGTGGATGGGCACGGGGACGGCCATCCCACCTGTCCGAGTGGCAGTTTTCACATATGCCAAATGCAGGCAGCAACACCCGTGCCCACATCAGCAGACAGGGTCATGCCAGCCCTGTCCGGGATCTTGGCCCGACCAAGGTGGGTATGGGGTGGTGGGGTGGGAGGGGGTGCGCCGTGAGCCCCACCTCAGAGAGGGCCTCTTTCAGCATCAGGTAGGCCTTGTCCAGGTTGTCGTTGATGATGACGAGGTCAAACAGGCCGGGCTCCTTGCCTAAAAACAAGGGGGGCTGAGGAGAGAGGCTGGAGGCCAGAGTCGGGGGTCAGGCCCTAAGGAGCACCCACCCCAAGCTGCTGCAAAAAGGCCACAAGGGCGTGCTGGGGACCCTGACTTGGAGCTGGCTGCAGCAGGAACCTCCTCATCCGGGGCTACCCTAGCTTGTTCCCCCTTTGGCCCCCCAGTAAAGTCTCCAAGCATGTTAGGTGAGGGAAGGGACACTGGTGTGTGGGCAGCAGATCAGGATGCTGCGGGCACAAACAGGCAGAGTGGGGCCAGACTCACTGCTCTCCATGTCGGCCTTGGCCGCGGCCAGCCGCTTGGCCAGGCTCTCCTCTGTTTCCGTGTTTCGCTCCCGCAGCCGCTGCTCCTGAAACACGGCAGCGGGGTTTGCGGGGATGCCATGGCTCCATGCCACACCCAGGCCCCCCACTGCCCAGGTAACCCACCAGGACCTCCAGGGAGGGTGCCTGCACGGAGATGTAGATGGGCTGTAGGTCTGTCTTCTTGATGTTCCGCACGCCCTGCAAGTCCACGTCCAGCACGCAGATGCGGTTCATGGCCTGTACGGCCTCCACGGCTGCTTTGCTGGGGGAGGCAGCGCCACGCTCAGCCCAGGAGGGGGCTGGGACGGGGGGACCGCCTGTGGCTGCCAGCCCTTGAGGCCCAAGACCGGGGACGTGGGGTGCCCTCCTTCCCCAGCTGAGGCTGCCTGAATCCTCTTGCTGGCCCCCCTCTCCCCCTGGCCTCCATCCCACCTTTCTGTTATCACTTCTGGGCACACACCTCTGAGAGGGCCCATATTTCATCTGGGGCTGTTCCAGCGAGGAAAAAGGCCAGCTCTGGCTGCCTAACCTGCAGACCCCAGGCTCAGTGTGCCTCACCTATCACCCCTTCCTTCTATTTGCACTCAGAAACCCCTTACCTGCAGTCGCTCCTCCTCTCTGCCTGCCCCCCTGCCACCACCCCAATCAGGATCTGGAGCTCGCTCGCGTGGGATGTAGGCTCCCTGCCTCCAGAACTAACTTTCCACTTGCTCTGTCCCTGGGCCGGCTGACAACCACCCGTGGGCCCCGTGGCCTGTGCTGGGTGGCTGCTGGCTGCTGTTTGGTGCATGATGTTCCACCCTTGCTCTGGCCCCGGGGCCCATCCCAACAAGCCCTTGGCAGAACCCTGCCACATTTCTTCCCGACCACCATGTTCGCAGGGCTATACCCTGAGCTGGCACCCAGCCTTCTAGAACCACCTGGACCACTGCTCCCTCCAGGGCCCCTCTGCACCTCGCCATGTGCTGCTCATGCTTCTGTCCGGTGGGGGGTAGGGGGAGTGGGGGGGCGCTGTCCCACACCCAACGGCAGCTTTCAGGCTCCATACAGCAGGGGCTGTATGGTCTGGGGCTCCAGGACGGACTTCTGGGTGCTCGCAGCCCACCAACCTCCCTCAAAAGCTGTCTGCTGCCCCTTCCGGGCTGTCCTCAGTGGCCCAGTGACTGCGTTTCAGACAGAACGTGGAGAGGAGCCACAGACCTCTTCCTCCCGAAGGGCTGGCATGGGGAGAGCGGGCGCCAAGCGGGCATGACGGGGCCTGCTCCAGCTGCCCCAGCAAGACACAGCTCCTGGGAGTGCTTGTGAGCCAGGCCCCAGTGGGCCCTGGGGGTAGGGACGTGCAGAGGGGGTCAGGAGGCCGCCACGTGGCTAGTAGACGGGTGAGATCAGGACCCCCAGGGAACGAGGCTGGCCTGGAATGAGGACCTAATCTGGGTACGTCCTGCCCTGCTCCCATGACAGCCTCACAAACGCAGAGGAGTGGGCCAGGGGAGGGGGGTACAGGCTGGAGAGAACCTTCTCCTGCTGCCCAGAACCCAGGGGACAAAAGGAGCATCGAGGTTCCCACAGCGGGGGCCTGAGACCCTCCCCAGTGACTGCCTGGACACACTTTGCCTTAGAAAGTTTTCCTCTCCATCCAGCACAGGACTGTGCTCTCAGAGGGGTCCTCCCACTGTTGGGGAGAGGCTAGAAGATGGGGTGATGCCAGCTCCAAGTGACAGGGGGATCCTGGGGAATGATGTCCCTGGGGAGAGGCCCACCTGGTCCCGTACAAATTCCCCGAGAACTCGGCGTGCTCGATGAAGTCACCTGCAGCAATGTCTCTCTGCATCATCTCCCGGGTGACAAAGTAGTAATCTGGAAAGAGCACTGGCTGGTTACCAGGGCCCATGAGGACCCTCTCCTGGGAGGGTATGCCTGTCCGTCTGTCCCTCCAACACCCTGCCTGGCTAGCTCGGGGCAGGAGGGCAGATGGACACACAGTGGCTGCTTCTCCCACCGTTCTCATTACGCGGGGACTGGAGAGCAGTAGTTTCCCAGTGTGGGGTTAGATGGAGGGGCTACTTGGCAGGCACAGAAAGTCACACCCAGAACCTTAGAGCATGCTTATATCAGGCAGGAACATGCTCTGAGGGGTATACAGCTAGGATTTCAACTCACACCAACAAGGTACAGGAGAGACTAGAACAAGGCATGCTCAAAGGCTGTTTGGTGCAGTAGGGTAGGAGCTCCTACCCCGGATACCTCAGCCAGACTTCCTAAACTTCTCTCATGTGGATGCGGCCTTGCGATGTGCATCCACACATGTTCCCTGACCACATTCATCTAGCCCTGTGAGGGACTGCTTGTCTGCAGCATCTCACACAGCTGACAGGTGTGAGGGGAAGGGGGAAGCTGACCCCAGAGCCTGTTGTGACCCAGTGTAGTTTGGGGGACATTCACCACGTCAGTGAGCCACCTGGAGGAGGGCCCCGTCCCCAGGCCCACCCCTGAGAAAGGCGGTGGGCTTACCTTTACCGTTCTCCTCTCCGGGTCGCGGGTCCCTTGTGGTATCTGCAAACAAGCAAGCCCATGACCCATGTGGGGACGTGGTACCCAGCCTGTCCCACCCTGGCCCCGGGGTATTGGCTCAGAGGGGGTAAGGGGGGTGCAGGAGGCTTATGGGATACAGTGAAAGTAGTCTTGAGAGGGCCCTCCCAAGCAAGCAGCAGGGCCTAGGAGCCTGCCTGGTCCCCTTGCCCAGAGATAAGGAATGTGCCCAGTCTCCTGGCTGGCACCTGCCCTGCCCAGTTGTGTTATCTCACACAGACATGTGCCCATGCAGGCAGAAAGCGCCCTGTAAACCAAGAGTGTTGGCAAGTCTCCCCGGGGTTGGGAGCCAGGGACCTGGGCAGGGAGGGGGTTTCCTTGTAGCAGGGCCTCCAAGACCTCCCCTCCTTCCCCCCACCAGCAGGGACCTGCCCCTTGGGCCACCGGCAGGACTCACGGGACACACTGAAACCAAAGATGCTGCCGTACTCCTGCAGCAGTTTCTTCAGCAAGGTGCTTTTCCCAGCACCTGACGGGCCACTCAGCACGACTGGTCTGGGTCCTGACATTCCTGGGTGGGGAGATGAGGAAGAAAAGGTGCAAATATCAAACAGGGAGGCTGGTCAGGGTCCAGCACTGACCCAAAGGCCCCAGGCTCCTGGGTTAGGGCAGCTGCAGTGCTCCCAGGCAGCCACACTCCTGGAAAAGGGATTTGAGTTAGATTTTTATTCAAACTCTGGCTGTGCTTTCCCACACTTGGAATGTGAGTTTGCTTTGGCAGATTCTGCCTTGGGATTAAGTTACACTGTGACACACACATACACATATACACAAACACACTGATGACAAAATACAACTAAAAAGGAATCTCCCAACCAAGAAAAGAAGCAAAATGTGAGGCTTTCCTCTCCCCCTCCTCACCTGGGGAGTGTGCACTGTGAGCCTGACCCGAGCCTGCATGGTTTCCTGCACATGGCCCCCTGGGCTCCTGGCCCTCGGTGACTATCTGCAGTGTCCCAGCGAGACCCAGCGAGACTCTTTTCTTCAGCCAGTAAGGGAGACTGACCCTAGCTGAGTGCCAAGGGCTCTGTGCCCTCATCTCTGTACCCAGGGCCACGTAAGGAAAGGACGGCCAGGGGGAAAATTGGAACTTGGAGCAGTAGCTGCAAGACCAGGTCTGTGGATGCATAGCTGCCTTTACTCTCTGATATGCTGGGTTCAGAGCCCTGGGAAAGGAAGATACATGGAGCACTGTGGGGGCTGGAAAGACATCCAACTGGGGAGGAAGGAGGGGGAGCACAGTGGATGAAGAACTGACTGCTGGCTGAGTCCTCCGGAGCAAAGCTTTAGCATTGCCTGGCCCCGAGCCGGACCCTGGGTTCTGCCCAGATGGTATCTGTCCTTCCACCCCACTCCGGGAACATCTTCCAAGGAAGTGCCTGCAGGGAGCCAGTCTCACCTGGCTCCTAAGATAGAAGCTGCTGCTCCTGAGCCCATACCTGCCCCCGCCCTGCCTTCCTGGCTTCCCTGCAGCCTACCCAGGCAGCACTCTCCCTCCTCCCTGGAAGCGACCTACCTCCTCCCCGGAGCTCGCACTCTGCTCGGGTGGCTGGCACGCACCTCCGTGGTCAGCGCACTTGGCAGGCAACAGCAAGGATGGGGCTGAGAGCTGGTGGGCAAAGCCGCCTCCCTAATCCCTGCCGGGCCTGCCCTCCGAGCAGGAAATCTCATGAGCTTTACAGTGCTAAAGTCTGCCCTCCACCACACCCCTCCTTGACCTTGAGAAGTGCACACGTGTGCCTGACCAATCCATGAGTATGTGGAGGAGATGGAAAAAGCTACAAGGAGGCAGACTCGGGGGCTGGGACAGCTCCAGCTCAGCTAGGAAGAAGCGGGGAGGGCTCAGAAGTCAGCAGAACACCTGCTGTTCACCAAGGGTTGGCCCTGGGCCAAGAGGGACTTGACTCAGGGGACAGACTGACAGGAGTCCTGGATGGGTGCGGTGTGAGGAAAGCAGGGAGGGCTGGGAGGCACAGCTTGGAGAAAAAGTCCAGTGGGCGCAGGCACTGCCAGGCTGTCCAGGGGTCCTGGGTAGAGAGGCCCTTGGGAGGAAGTTTGGGGAGCTGGAGGGGGTTGAGAAATCTCCCTGACAAGGACAGCTGTCTAGAGCCTGGTGTGCCCCCTGGATCCATCAGGCTCCCTCTGGGACATCCATCTGGCAAAGGGTCGAGGGCTCTGCAGTGCAGCTTGGACAGCCAGCACAGACCAGCCCCAGAAAGATGAGTTTTGGTCTCTGGGAGGCCCTACCCAGCAGCCTGCCAGGCCTGGCCTGAGGTGGCGGGAGAGCCCAGCTCCTGGGGGCAGCTCCCAGCTGTGCCTTCGCCAAGTTTCAGAAAGGCCCTCAATCTGCCATAGAGACCACCGCCACGTTCCCCTCACTAAACCATCACTCCTCTGATTCCATGACTTCCAGCCCAGTCCCTCTACACGCCCTTGAAAAAATAAAAGGCAATAAAAATGATCCATGATTAAGAAAAAAGACATAAGAAGAGGAGAACTGAGAGGAAACGCATCTAACCTTGGGAGTGGTTACCTCCAAGTAATGAGTTGTTGATTCTTTTCTGCCTTTTCTAGTTTTCTATTATAGGAATATATTGTTTTTATCCAATGACAACCCAGCTGGAGTCCTGACTCCTTTTTCTGGTCTCCCTCCCAGCTTTCCCCACCCACAGAACTCGCCAACACTGTCCACTCAGGCTTCCCACCTCTGCTTCTCCGTTCACTGCAGCCCTCCCATCCCCTCCATGAAGACCACCCGGCTCTCTGGAGGGTCGAACCTGGGCTCTGGCACACCTGCCCTCTATGCCCACAGCTCTCCATGGTGGTCTTCCCCACAGGCGGGGTACAGACCCCGCACAGAGCGGCCCCAGGTGTGGCTCGCTGCTCCAGGTCTGAAGCGCCATCGCAACTCTATTTTCTATTGAGTCATTGGCACCTAGCTGCCGGGTTCTGGTAGTCTTTTCAAGGGCTATTAGATTCTACTTGCTGATGTTTTTAGGATTTTTGAATAGCTATTAATATGTGGGACTCATTTGTAGTCACCCCTCTGCACACACACATATACCTGGATTATCAAATTTGGGCTCAATGACATCTAGTTCCATAAGAATCTGGGAAATTTTAAGCTGTATGACTTAGAATAAATTTTTAAAAAAAGAACCCAGGACTGGACAACACACGAACCCTATTGTAAACAATGGACTATGTACAGTTAATAGTACAATTATTAAAATGTTCTTTCATGAAAGATGAAAGCACCTCATAGTGCTTGTAACTAGCAGTGCTACTATATGGGTATGACAGTGGTTGAAAGGGAAAGTCTAAGGTCATATTACCAAAAGGAAAGCTAAAAACTGTAACATGGGACTGTATAGCATAGTGAAACCTCATGTGAAATATGAATATGGGTAACACTGCATATATAACACTTTTTTTTTGGAACTGAACAAATGTTATGTATGTTAATGTTGCAAGATATTATTATCAGGCAAAAAAAAAATCATGCTAAGTGAAAGAAACCAGACACAAAATACTACATATTATATGATCCCATTTATTTAAAATGTAAATATAAATCAATTTATAAAGACGGAACTAGATTCGTGGTTATGTAGGGCTGGGGAGGGATAGAGGGATTGAACGGTGACTGCTAAGGGATGTGGAGTTTTCTTTCTTGGAACAGTGAAATTGTTCTAAAATTTTTTGTGGTGATGAATGCACAACATTGTGATTATACTAAAAGCCACTGATTATATGCTTTGGATGGATTGTATGATATGTGACTATATCTCAATAAAACTGCTTTAAGAAAAAAAAAAAAGTTCTTTTGTGAATTGTTAACAAATGTACCACACTAATGCAAGGTGTTAATAATAGTGTAGTATATGAGAACTGTATTTTATGCATGATTTCCCTGTTAAACCTACAACTTCTCTAATAAGAGTAAAAAGAACTTAGGTGGAAAAAAAAAAACAAGCATCTGGAAGCTCTCACTATTTCTACCAGAGGTAGAAAAAGACCTGTTCAGGGACGCGGGTGTGGCTCAGTGGATAGAGCCCCCGTTTACCAT
>JAQZBX010074105.1:0-14802 GCA_029593785.1 Cabassous unicinctus
TCCCTTGTGTCACTCTCGTTATGTCATCATCTTGCTGCGTGGCTCACAGGGCCTGACGGCGCACCTGCGCACGGGGCCTGGGGGACTCACCCACTTGCAGGGCCTGACAGCACACCCACATATGGGGCCTAGTGGCCCGCGTGCCTTCTATATTTTTCTTTTTTTAAAATTTTTACTGGGAGGACCCGGGGATTGAACCCAGGTCCCTCCATAAGGGAGACGGACGCCCAACCATTTGAGGCACATCCGTCCCCCTGCTATATCTCTTAAGGTTGACCAAAGATACTTAGAGTTACAGTCGTTTCCCATACAGGATAGTCATATAATAAATCAGGCTTAGTTTATCACCAGCATTCTAAAAACCAGACCTAGGGAGAAAAACTAGGTTTGGGGACACATGCATGGTTTCTAATATAGCAAATGTTTAGCCTACCCTGATTATCACAAAATCAGGACAGCAAGAATATTTGCATCATTTTCAATTTCCAAAGGAAAATAAACAACTTGCTTATTTAAAAAACTAGCTGAACTTTCAAGGTTGGAGACTGGCTGATCTTCTCCCTAGTTTTTCCACAAAGCCTTTTCCCAGCACAGACCTGCTCCTCCAGGTTCCAAAGCATGTCAATCTGCCAGCACCCACAGTGCACTGCTGCTGGTCACCTGATTCCATCCCTGACTGCTTCTCAGACTCTTAGTTCTCTTGGGAGCGGGAAGCACATTCTAGTCTGTAGAGACTTGCAAGTCTATTTACATAATAAGCACTAACTGTTTATTGAGAGCTTCAAGGTCTTCCTCATATCTACTTTTTTCCATCTCCACTGCTACCTAAGTTAGTCCAGATAAAGGTCTTCCTGACTGGTCTCCCTGCTTCTACTCTCGCCTCTTTTAATCCAATCTCCAGAGAGCAGCCAGGGTAAGCTGAGGGCAAGTGAGTCTCACCGAGATACCTCCTGCTGAAAACCTCGGGGGCTGCCACCACGCTGGCCCTGAGCCCCTTCCACGGACAGTCTCCTAGGCCTCCCTCCACTTTGCTCATGAGGCTCCAGCTTCCTGGTCTTCCTCTGGTTTCTTTAACCTCCAAGCTCTGTCCAGCATGCTGTTCCACTGCCTAAATCGCTTTTCCCACATCTAGAGCTCAGCTCAAAGGGCTCCTCCTCAAAGATATGGCCCTGACAACCTTAGCAAAAGAAACTTCCCATCTCCTCTGCCCTGCTATCTTTCCCAGACCATAGCTTGCTTCTTTCATGCCACTTAGGAAAACTCGTGCCCTTACCATGTTTCTTTGGTCAGTATCCCTTACAAGAGCTCAGCATGCCAGTTCTGCTCACCAATGCTTCCCTAATACCTAGGAACAATACCTGGCACACAGCAGGCACTCAAACATTTGCTGAATGAGGCAATTGAGTTACAAATTGAAAACGTAATTATACACTTAAGTAGAGTAAGCCTGGTCTTTAGGGTCCAAAAGTACAGATTAATCGCATCACCGGGAATTTTATGTCGGTAGTTACTGCACTGCTGGACATAAGTCCCTTCCTTCACATGTTTCAGCAGAGTCTATGGGTCCCCGCACTGGAAAAGGCAGGGAAGCATTTTATGAGGCCAAGAAGGGATCGGACAGGTTCTCTGCATAGGTGAAGGGACACTTGGAGAAAGAGTCTATCTGGGGTGGCTGTCCTGGAACTGGTCCAGGACCTGGGACTGGGATGGCTGGGAACACAGCACAGAGGGGATGACTTGGGGAGACCCAGTGCATAGACAGCCAGCTGCCTTCACTACCCCACAACCAAAAATAACTCCCAGGTGGCACCAGACTATGATATGGATTTGGATGTTGTCAAAATGGCAGACACAATAAACAGTGACTGTTCTGAGAAGCCCAGTTTTCTTACAAAAACAGACAGATCCTTTAACCTCTAGCAGTGGCACAGAAACCCTACTTGCATTTCCAAATAAGGAGCTGCTAAGGCAAAAAATGCTAACAACAAGCAATGTGTACACCTGACCATCTTCAGTGCCAGGTATCAAACTGCTGGTTTTATGCTGAAATATGAAGATGTACCATCTTCAGATTTCTCAGAGTATAGCCAGGTTGACCATCATGGTTTCATAGTTTTGTTAACAGACGAAGAATCTATGGGAATTTTTAAGCCAAAAGACTGTGTCAGACCAGGTTAAATATCTGGAGAAACAGAACTATTTTCCCTTGAGTATGGTACATCAAGCCAAGCTTTGAAACCAAGACCAGCTCTTTTAGAAGTGTTCAGTACAAAATCCTTGAGATATACTGGTACACTTTCCACATGCCTGAAAGGGCAAAGCTGAAACCAGGGCTGGGTGGTGCTTTTATCCAAGGTTACATTATCTCTATGCTTTGCTGAAGGTTTAAAATAACTTCAAAAGGGCCGCCTGCTTCTAAGTGGGCTACTGTTACACAGGAGCCAAACACTAAACTAATAGGAGGACGAGCCATTTCACTTGGTAATATTATCTCATCAAAAAATTCCTGGGGATTTAAAAGGGAAACTTCCTTCCTTTTGTCCTTTTGCTGCTGTCAGCCAGGGTAGGGTGTCGCTTTGGTACAGAGTTTCACATGAAACAGCCCCAGACCTTTTCTTCAAAGGTGCCACGGCTTATAATTTATGTGAAGGAATGGAAAAGGCCAGCCCCACCCATTTTTTTCTCTGGAATCCTAAGGATTATTTTTTCTCTTCTATGTACAAAAAAACAGACAACTCTTTTGCTCTTTGAACAGTCTAATCATTTTTCTGGATGTAGAATTCAAAAGGACTTCAATATAGTTGTCCCCCTGTTGTCATAGCAACAGACAACTGTAATGGGGGCAGAAACTGCCCCAGACACAGAAAAGGAGCTGGCTGTTGCGGCTGTCTGCTCGAGACATCCAACTGGGAATCTTCAGAGGATTAAACCAGCACTTCTTTTTCTCTGCTGAGGACTCTGGTTTCCAGAACTTGAGTCCCAACGGGGGAAGCTTGTGTCTTCCCCCAGTGGGTGTCACTTCAGAGAAAAACTAAGAACAGACTCTTAACCTAAATGCTTCCTCTGTATCAAAAAGACAAACCAAGAAATCACCTGTCAGAACCCAGGGGAAAGTAGCAAGAATTTCAAAACCAACCTTCTCACGTGAATATCTCCCAGCCCCTGGAACTTCATTTTGTCACATAATCATGTTGAAACTCCTGTGCAGATCTGAGTTCTGACCTCACTGACCTCCACTTAGAACTTCCGTTTCTGGTACCAAATAGGTAAGGGGATGTGTCATAATCTTTTTTTTTAGTAGTACATAGGTAATAGAAAAGGGCCTGAGAAACATAAAGTAAAAGTAATTCTAAATTCATTCTTAAAGTGACTCAAAGTGACTCATAAGGCTACCAGATGACAAGTATTATTCCCTACATAGAAATTCACCAATATTACTTTAAATCACAAGGCAACTTAATAAAGGACACTTGATTGTTCTTATTATGAAGAGGTAAAGATTCGTGCTTGTTTGCACTGAAGTGTTATTAAATTAAGAAACCAGTTGGAGGGATAAAAATGGAATTCTCTTTCTTCCATATTTAAAGAGTATTATAAAATAATAAATCATTAAAACTGCATGATGCAGGGCTGAAATTAGAAAAATAAAACAAATGGAAAAGAAATTCTAAAAACACATTCAAACTTTTATAAAATCTTACTATGACACAAACTAAGAGTAACATAAGGATGTAATAAAGGAATCACTAATAAATTCTGTTGGGACAGGTGGAGAGTAATGTAGAAAAAGTTTAGTTTAGCCATCCACAAGTTATTCTAAGAGATGATGAGGCAACATGAGTTAAGGCACTTCCATTAGGACAATTAACACACTAGATAGCCACCAAAGCAGCAGGAAGGTCAAATGTATTCCCAAAACTTCTCCATGATGCGCAGTATAAAATGACAGATGCGGAATAAAACGACAGAGAGATAGGGACATATATAAATCACCTGCAGTAAGAAAAAAGAAAAGCCATCAGCCTTGTTGGTAATTAATGTGACAGTAAAATCAATGAAATAAATCAACTGTTAAGCCCCACTGAGGCAGAGCTGAAGGGAAAGAGGTACATGAATACACCCTGGGCACACTGCAAAGAAGCTCAATTTGGGGGGAAGCAGCAGGCAATATGCCACAGAGCCCAAGCTACTTATGTCCTTTCCCCCTTATTTCCATTTTCAGAAAAGATCCCAAGCAAGTAATCTGAAAAGAAAGAAGTAATTTCATCTCATGAAATTTTAAAGTAGCCATCCTCCAAACTGTGAAAAATTAGAAAAGTGCCCCCCAAAGAGTATATAATTAAGAAAAAAATGTGCCTAATTTATAAGGTATTATGAAATCATAAAAACATGATGATGATGGTAACATGGTATAAAAAGGATATATGAAATATTAAGAAAAGTGTATGTGCAAAACAACTGTTTAAAAATAACATCTGCAGCTGAACAAAAACTAAAAGGAAACAAAGAACTTTAAAAATGGGTTAGAAAGTAAGGATGGTCAGAGGATTTTTCTTTTTTGGATTTCTAGTGTTCATTCAAACCAACATTTCCTAAGCAATGACCTCGTGCCAAGCCCTGCGCCAGACCCTGGGCCAGAAAAGGAAACAGCCCTGGGCCCTCCCTTACTATAATGTTGTTTGACCAGCAGGTTTAAAGAAATTCTAAAACGTGTGCGCATACACTGACAAGACAGATGGCTGAAATTTTAAGTTCACCAGGGTTTACCCTATAAAGCAGCTCCATGTGTAACTCAATAACAAAAACAAATGGCAGTACTACCCAAAGCCCACTGTCAAACCGTTACATTCCCGTCCGACAACAAACACACAGCCTCAGATGAGCTTGGCCAACATCCATGAGATCGTGGCCGAGAAAGCTCTCTGTGTAAGCTAGAAAGACAGGCACGGGTAGGGTAGGGCAAACATGCGTTAATTACCAAGGAAATGCACAGGCAGGAGGCAGGAGCTGGGCAAGAAAAACACAGAAGGAAGATATTACAAGCCAGCAACTAGGGGAATAATCAGCTAAGACACTCTTCTAATCAATGGTGACAACAGTTTACCTTTGGTTATCCTAAAAGTCTGCGCTTGCTCAAGAAGACCACCTGACCAGAGAAACATGACACATACAAAGCAAGCAGACAAAAAACACTCAAAACAACAACAAAACTAAAAATCCTTTCAGCATATGACTGAAAATACACACCCCCAACTATTATTTTTTAAAAAGTACAAGGCAAGAGTTGTTTATCAAAAAGACAATCACTTGTGAGATTTGGAAAATTTCTCACAAGGGACAATGGGATGCAATAACCCCGCTTTGCTGTGATCTTGAGTAATTTTCAGAATGCAAAGGAAGGCATTACCTCCCAACCACGAGTCTAAGTTCATTTTTTCTTTTAAACAATTTATTGAAGTATATCATTCATACATAAGTTCCTTTTTATTCAGAAAGTCTCTAATTGGAAAAACATAGAAACTAAAGTGGGATGAATAATCCAACATTTGCAGAGCAACTCTTCTGAGAAGGGGACTTTAATATCTAGTGTTAAGAGCAGGTCCTTTGGTGTACAGCCTAAGAGTAGCCTGTCATTCTACGCGGACCCCACCAGGAGATGTGATTGTGCCACGCTACGACAAACATGGTTTTTGAGGCGCACTGGCCCGGGTGGAATCCAGCACTTCACTTAACTTCTGTTTGGCTTTAGGGGAGTCGTATACCCTCTGGCCTTATTTCCCCATCTGAAGGACAGTACCAAGGCTACCCATCCTGTGAATTTTCCTGAAGATAAGAAGCAAAGCAGGTCCACGTGCCTGGCACATGGAAAATCTTTAAAAAATAATAAGGCAATACACATGACACCAAAAGCACAAGCAACCAAAGAAAAAATAAATAGATTGGACTTCATTGACATTAAAAATGTTTGTGCTACAAAGAACACTATCAAGAAAGGGAAGACAACCCACAAAATGACAGAAACTAAGTGCTAATCATATACCTGATTTAAAAACAAAACAAAAATTACATCTAGAACTCTTACAACTCAATAATAAAAAGACAAATAACCCAATTTTAAAGTATCTGAACAGATACTTCTTCAAAGAAGAAATGCAAACAGACAATAAGCACATGCAAAGATGCTCAACATTATTAGCCATCAAGGAAATGTGAATCAAAACCAAAATGAGGGGAGTGGGTGTAGCTCAGTGGTTGAGTGCCTGCTTCCTAAGTACCTCCTTTAAAAAAAAAAGAAAGAAAAAGAAAAAGGAAAAAAAAGATATCACTTCACACCCACTAGGATGGCTATAATAAAAAAGACAGATAATAACAAATGATACTGAGGGGGTGGAGAAATTGGAACCTTCGTACACTGCTGGTAGGAATGTAAAATGGTACAGTCCCTTTGGAAAACAATCTGGTAGTTCCTCAAAAGCTTAAAACACAGAGCGATCATACGACCCAGGAACTCCACGTCTAGTTATATATATACCCAAGAGAAAGGAAAACACATGTACAGGTCTTTGTGTGGACATGAATGTTATTAGTAGCACTATTCATAATAGCCAAAAAGTAGAAACAACTCAATGTTCAACTGATGAATAATAGGTAACAATGGAATGAGGAGCCCTGAAAACATTATGCTAAGTGAAAGAATCCACATATTGTAAGATTCTGTTTAAATGAAATGCCCAATACAGGCAAATCTATAGAGACAGAAGTCTGAGGGGGGAAAGGGTAGTAACTGCTAATGGGTATGGGGTTTCTTTTGGGGATGATAAAAATGTTCTAAAATTCATTGTGGCGAGATAGTGATACAACTCTGAATATACTAAAAACCATTAAATTGTACACTTTATACAGGTGAATTGTATGGTATGTGGATTATATCACAATAAGACTGTATTGAAAACTATGCTAATTAAGGGTAGGAGAAAGAAAAGAAAAAAAGATAGAGGGTCAAGACTATCATTATTGGCATGGTATGATGAAAAGAGTGCAGTCAAGCTCCATCACTTCAGATAATTATTTTATCTCCCTGAGGTTCAGTTTCCTCATCCATAAAATAGATAGCACCCGCCCCACCCGAGTGAGTACATTAACAAGTAAATGTACTTAATAAATAAGGATTTCAAAGTTGGGGAGTGAGGGGAAGAGGACCGGTTAGGGTGTACTGCTTAAGAGGGAAAAGGCTTCTAGCCAGGGGCCCAATACTACAGAAGGAAACTAAGGGCAGCATCACAGGGGGATGAGGGAAAGGGGAGTTGGGCTGAACTGTAACCAGCCCCTTTGAATGCTAACACCTGTAGTGAAGCAAGGAACCCAACACAGAATTCAGGGACACGGGGATGCAGGGACACCAGTGATGACTCCAGAGTGGTCAAGAGCCCCCGGGAAAGGAGAGGGTGTTCTGAGGTCCCCGTGGACTCACTAGCTACACCCACAGGCTACAGATTCACCGCCTGTCCCTGCTTCTCTGTAATTGCCCTAGTGAGTTTCTAAACCAAGGGAATGAGCCAAGGGCACTTCAGGAGGTGACACTGGATGAAAATTGCTTGATAAAAATATTCCTGTGTAGTCTGTTAACAGCGAGGGAGGAGGGGACAGGGAGGGAGCAAACCACAGGCTCCAGCTTTAAAAGCAATAAATTATATGCTGGGCTTTGCCACCCTGTATGACCTTGGGCAAGTCGCATAAGGGCCTCATTCTCTCTGATCCTGAGAGCAAGGGGAATGCCTGCCACCTGCCTACCTCATGGGGGCTTGGGGAGGATTAATGAGATAATGTCTGAGCAGTGCTTCAGGCTCCTTGGAGACAGCCACTATATATCAGGAATTATTAGCACAAGCTAGGACAGTTTCTTGCCCATTCCTCACCTCATTAAGCTACCTATGCTTTATTACATCTGCTATAAAAGTTCTTGTTCAAAGAGTGAACTGGGGAAGGTCAGAACCCAGGCTGGGTCTGCCCTGGTCCAACTTGTTAAAAGACACTCCCTTGTCAGTGACAGGGTAGCCTGAAAGTTTAGTGGAGTACCCAGCATTTGCAGCATTTGATACCAGACATGCATGATTTTTTTTAAGGTGTGGGGAGTACTTTTTGTGTTAGAGCCTCCCCTCCAACATTCTAGAGCATTAGGGGAGAAATTGCCAGGTTGTGGGGGGTGGGCATGGGTTCCTGGAGTCTTCAAATACTCAGTTCTTAAGTATCAAACTGATGGACAGGTTTTTGCAGTGTCTTAATTTCAAGACAACCAAACTAAAGAAATCAGGTGGCTCTTGCTTCACATACAAAGAAACCTATATTTGTTGTGTTTTTAAGTGAGGGCAAGGCCATGTTGTGCAAGTGAGTGTGTGTGGGTGTGTGTCTGTGTGTGCAAGATACAAAAACTATACTCAATGTAGATCTCTATCTTCAAGGTCTTTATTTCTTTCTTAGTCCTGGGACGTACCAAGACAGGAGTCAGATAAGGGGGACCCAGGCCTTCAGACAAAAGGATGCAGAACCTGAGTGTCTGGGGGCCCGTGGGCCAGGGAGCTGAGGGAACAGCTCTGCCATGGTGCCCTCGCACATATCCACATAGGCCACACAAAGGCTTGCCCCACGGCTCACATGAGTCTTGGCAGAACGCCTTATGACCCTCCTGGAATAGGAGGAGGTGGGGGGATGAGGCACATTTCGAGGCCATCCCTATCTCCCCTGGGTGGCTGTCATGAGACAGTTTCTCTCATCACCTTCCAGATTCTGATAAGGAATGAGGCTTCCGGTCCCAGCCCCCTCAGAACAAAAGTGCAGAACATAAACCTGCTTAGCCACAGTCTAGAGGTGGTTCCTCGGCAGCAGGGTATCCCACAACTCATGCTGCAGTCATCTGGCCCCTCCATTTTAGTGTCTTCCTTTTTTGGCTTGTGGAACAAGGACCACAGGGAGCTGGCACCTTTGGCTGATCTTCCTTTCACTGCCTATGTAAGTAATAAACTGTTGGAATCTAAAAGTGTATCTCAGTGGCTGGCGAGGCCTCATCTTGTGTACTTGACAAGGGGTATGCTCAACTTTACATGTGCACCAAAGCTTTATGTCAAGAGGACAGGGCTTCTTCTCAGGGTCTATCAAAACAGAAAGCAGCAGGATACAGGGCAACAAGCAAAGCTTCAGACCCAAGCAGACTGACAACTACTAGGTCAACCTCCTAGCATAGACAGAATTCTTTCCTTCTCAGTTTTGAAATCTACACATAAGGATACCAATACTGACAATATAAAGTTTTTAAGATTGGACATAACATATGTAAAACTTCCAGAGCAGTGCCCAACACAACCACAAAAATATCAGTGACAACAAAAATAACAGTTGCTGAGGAGCGGATGTGACTCAAGCTGTTGGGCACCTGCCTCCCACATGGGAAGTCCTGGGTTCAGTTTCCAGTGCCTCCTAAAGAAGATGAGCAGATGCAACAAGCTGATGCAACAAGCTGACAATGAGCAGAGAGCAGATGTGGCTCAAGCAGTTGGGCACCCGCTTCCTGCATGGGAGGTCCCAGGTTTGGTTCCCGGTGCCTCCTAAAAGGAGGACGAGCAGACAACAAGCAGACACAGCAAGCAGAGACAGCGAGCAGAGACCGCGAGCAGAGACCGCGAGCAGACAGACGAGGGGGCCATCTGGAGGGCGGGGTGGGGGGGGAGTAAGTAAGTAAATAAATCAATAAATAAATGTTTAAAAAAATAGCTGCTAACACTGACTACATGCTTACCATGTTCTAGATACTGTTCTATGATTGTTACAGGTATTATTAACTCATTTGATCCTCAACCACCTGTGAGGCAGGTATTTTTAGTATTCTTACTTTACAGATGAGGAATCCAAGGCAGAGACATTCAGTGATTTGCTCAAGGTCACACACAAATAAGTGGCAGTGCTGGGATTTAAATGCAGGCAGCCTGTGAACCTGGGTTCTTAACTATGCTGCCACTCTAGACATCAAATAGATTCCAATGACTTTCTTACTGATGAAAAGAAACTAACATAGGTTTTTATCTATTCCAGGTGCAAAGAATGGTTCCTGTCCCACTATCTTCTTAATTATTTGGTTAAGCCCGAGAAAAAGGACAAAGAGACAAAGAGAAGGGCTGCAGGGATCTAGCTGACAAGACTCTGGAGGCCCAAATTTATGAATATGCAAGCATCGACAATACATTCAGCCAAATGCTGAACCAATTAAGACAGAAGTGGCAATGGAAATGGAAACACAAAATTCAGGGTGGTGGTCACATTTTGCAGGAGGCTCGTCTGTGAATGTCCAAGTATTTTATAATAGTATTGTTTTATACCTCAAACCTTGATTTCTTAAGAAAGGATCAACTTGACAACTTTATTACATAATAAATCCATCCATAGCACCCCCATCTCAAATACACACTACCCACTTCACAAACCAGCGTCTCCTGTCTGCAATCCAGTCAGGTCCTTTCAGGTATTTTCCCTCAGATATTCAGTTTCCCAAAGCCCTGACTGGCAGCAGCCTACCTCTGCAAATGTCTCAGATATTCAATTTAAGGGGAAAGATGTAAAAAATTTAAATGTGTGAAATCCAGTGAGGCACCAAAAGGCGTCTTGAAGAAAACAAATGACTGGTAAACTACCAATCTATTTCAATTTTCCCAATCTGAAGAAAAATTAATACATAATAGCAATTAGAATTTGATCTAGCAATCTGTTAATAAAGGAAATAGGTCATTTTCTTTAAACTGGGAGATGGCCAAAGAAGTAAAGAAAACTCCAAGTATTTGGCTAGTTGGTTGGTAGTGCAGGGTAACTGGCCAACCCTATCTCCTTCATCAGGAGGCAGCTGAACCACAGCCAGAAGCTACAGGAGCACTCACAGCCCTGGCATAAAAGAGCACCAGCCACCTAACTTACAGTGAAGCGTAGAGAACTGAACTAACTCAGACCACTTGAGCCATCTGCTCTGCTGACTTACTACTCTGTGGGGAGATGGAAAGCGTCGCCTCTGGACCACAGCCTGAATCCCAGAGCTCAGTCTCTTACAACTTTGGCCTTTAGCACATCACTTAGCCCCTTTCTGGACCTTGTGGTTCTTCATTAGAAAGCAAGGGGGGAAACTGCCCATCTTGGACAGCTTCCTATACCATGTCCAACACACAGGGACCATTTCTCCCTCCATGAGACTTGGTTTGTGTCCTCCTAAGACCAAACCTTTCAAGTAGGGCCCAAGTAATGACCTATTGCTTTAGTGTTTGGGATTAAGGCTTGAGATGAAGTAATGCTGTGGACAGAAAAGACCTTACTCCTTCACAGGTTGTCCATCTCCTCTTTTCGGTAGCCTTTAAGACTTTGCTTTATCCTTGTGTTGGGCTATTTCACTGCAACATGTCTGGGGGGTGGATTTATGGATTTATTTTCATTTATCCCACTTCACAAAGCACTGTGTTTATATTTTCAACCTGAAACTGTCTCATTTCACTTCTTGAAGAGTGTTTGTCTGCTCTGCCACTGCCTCTCTTCTCTTCCTCTGGAACATCTATCAGACTTGTGTTAGAGGCTTAGGTTTGTCCTCCATGTCACTAAACTACTCTGTTAACTTCTTTTTACTCTTCTTCTGCTATTTTTTGGGAAATTTCTCAGCCTGTCTGCCAAATCACTAATCCTATCTGCATCTTTGCCCAGTTTGGAGTTTTGCTTATTAAAATTTAAATTTCTATGCCTATTTTTCATTTCTAGCATTCTACATTAGTCTTTCTACTATCCACCTATTAATATTTCCTTTCTGCCTAGTGTGTGAATAATTCCTTAATTCTTTCTTACAGATAGCTATAATTCCTTTGTTTACCTCTGATAATCGTAAAAATATCCATTTTAAAGTTGTCAGACTGCTCTATTTTCATTTAATCTCCCGATGTTGATTTTATTTGGTATCTTTCTTAGAGTTAGTTTTCCTTAGGTGTTTTGGAATTTGGGTTTGAGAATTTATGGGGATGGGGTGAGGGGTACTTCTCTGTAATCTCTTCCCCCCTGCCAGCGGTTTTGTGGCTACTTCTCCCAGGATCCCTAAGCCTGAGACAGGTCTTGTATTGACAGATCAGGCCGCCAGGCCAGAGTGACACCAGTAAACTTTAGTCATTGTGCGGCCTCGGCCTACGTGCGGGCTACAAGGTTGTATCTGTTTCCTCCCACAGGCCTAGGCTTCACCCTGAACGATAATTGTTATAGATTTTTTTAGCCTCTTTACATAGATGAAACAGCCCAGCCCAGACCTTGGTTTTAAGCAGTGAGTCTGGCTCCAGTCCCCTCCCCGCATGGGCTACTTTTAGTTCCCACTGCCCCGCCGGAGAAGAGCTGCTAGCACCACCGCCTACTTCCAGACTCAAAGATCGGCAGGTTTGTGGCTTCAGCATCAATCTTTGCTTTGTTTCTGTTCTATTTTTTTTTCATAGATATATTTATCTTGTTTTTGAGCATAATCACATCTTTAATTTTGTTCTTCTATTTGGTTTTGGAATTGTGGGGGAGGAGTACTGATTCAAAATTAACCTTGCACACTGAGTCTAAGGTGATATTTAAGCAAAGACTTAAAGGAGGTAAGGGAAAGAGCCATGCCTGGGGTAAGAATATTCCAGGCAGAAGGAATAATAGTAAGTGCAAAAAACCTGGGGCAGGATCCTGCCTGGCACATCTGAATAACAGCAAGGAGGCCAGTGTGGCTGGAATAGAGTGAGCAAGGGGGAGAGAAGCAGGGGAAAGGGGGAGAGGGGTCACAGAAAGTTAAATCATGAAGGATTTTACAGGCCTTCCTAAGTGAGATGGGAAGTCACTGGTAAATTTTGAGCAGAGTAGTAACACGGTGTGGCACATGTTTTAGCAAGATTTCTCTGGCTGCTATATTTGGGGAAAGGCTGGGAGGGGAGAGGTGGGTGAGAAGTGGGAGGGTAGAAGGAGAGAGAGACCAGTTAGGAGGCTTTTGCAATAATCCAGGAGAAATGATGGTGGCTTGGAATGGGTAGAAGCAGAAGAGGTGGTAGAAAGTAGTCAGATTCTGAAAGTATTTTGAAGGTAGAGCCAGCAAGATTTGTGGGTGGACTGGGTGTGGGTGGGGGAGAAAGAGAGAAGTCAAGGATGACTCCAAGGATAGAGGTATGAGTAACTGAGATGAGGAAAAATGAAGGAATAGGTTTGTACTGGGGACAGTTCAGTTTTAAATGCTAAAATGACTGAAGGATTAAAAAAATTACTCAAAAGGAAACTGAGGACTATTATTCAGAATATATAAGAAACTCCTAAAACTCAATAGTATGAACACAAACAATCCAATTCTAAAAATGTGCTAAAGATTTGAAGATAGACTAAAGATATATGGATGGCAAATAAGCACATGAAAAGATGCTCAACATCACTGATCAGAGAAATGCAAAATAAAACCACCATAAAATACTGCTACACACCCACTACAATGGCTAAAATTGAAACAGACAGACAATACCAAGTGTTGGTGTGGACGTAGAGCAATTGGAACTCTCACACACTGCTGCTGGGAATGCAAAATGGTAGTCATTCTGGAAAACAATTTGGTAGCTTCTTATGAAGTTAAACATGTACCTATTATATGACCCAGCCACTCTACTCTGATGTATTTACACTAGAGAAACGAAAACATTTGTCTGTGCCAATCCTGGGCTCAAATATCCATAGCAGCTTTATTTATAATAGCCCAAGAGTGGAAAGACCCAATGTTCATCAGCAGATGAATGGAAAAGCAAAATGTGGTGTGCATCCATACAATGGAATATCCTCAGCAATAAAAAGGAAGGAAATACTGATAGATGCCACAGCATGATAAAACTCAAAAGCATCGTGCTGAGTAAAAGAACCCAGACTCTTCCCTTCCTCTCCAACGAGTACATGATGCCTGTTTTCATTTATACAGCATTCCAGAAAATGTAAATTGATCTATAGTGACCAAAAGCAGATTGGTGATTATCTGGGGCCAGGATAGAGAAAGGACAGCCAGCCAAGGAACAAGAAACGTTCAGGGATGATGACAATGTTATGTGTCCTGATTCTGGTGGTGGTTTCACAGGTGTACACCTCAGGCAAAACATATGGCATTGTTTTCCTTCCAGGGTTAGGTTATTGTATGTAAATAACTCAATTAGGTGTTTTGGTTTTTTTCAAAGAGGAAAAAAAAAAAAAGGAAATTGCTGAATTCTCACCAAGAACATAGAGAGAATTTTAAAAGGGGAATCAGTAACTCCACAGCCGTGCTAAAGCCCCATAACCCAACCGAAAGCCACACAAAAGCCACACGCATCCTAGTGCCACCTGCTCCATCATTACCAACAGCCTCAGTCAGGCAGATGAACTTTTAATTTATAGAATTATGATGACCTGGTAGAGAAAAACTGCAACTTTCCTTTTCGGATTCAGGTCTGGCTCAGAACTGGGTCATGGAAAACCCAGGAACCTAAGAATTCTTTACATTCTTAACCTAAGTTATCTTAAAAACACTAAATAAGGGAAGCGGGAGTGGCTCAGTCGATAGAGCCCCCGTTTACCATGTGTGAGGCCCCGGGTTCGCTTCCCGGGGCCTCCTTGTGAGGGCAGGCCGGCCCGCGCGGCGCGAGGGGCTGATGCAGCGGGACCTCACAGCGAGGGGAAGATAAGCAGACACGGAGAAGACACACAGCGAATGGACGCAGCAATGGGGGGATAAATAAATAAAAATATAAATAAATCTTAAAAAAAAAAAAA
>JAQZBX010074106.1:0-14805 GCA_029593785.1 Cabassous unicinctus
ACTGTGATTTTCCATCAGCCCGGTTTCCCCTCATGTTGGGGGCAGAGTCAAAATGGCAGCTACCACCCTCTCCCGACTTGTATAGGTTCAAACTTTAGCTGTTCTTAAGATTATACTTTAGACAGACAAATGTACTAATCAGTAGCTGAAGTTGGTGCCCATCAGTCTCTTCCTCCACTGTTTTAGGGAAACGGAACTTCCAACTCCAACCACAGAATAACTCCTGCAGCAGCTTGCACCACCAGAGTAAGATGATCACTGGCTTCCATAGCGTGGCCTGTAGTTTCCCAGAGAGGCTGGCACAGGTCCCCCCAGTTTGCTCCCGGCTGTGCCGAAAGTAAGCCTGGGGCTCAGACTAGAGCTGCAATCAGATCTGCATGGAAAGAAGCAAGTCCCTACAATCGCTATGATTTTCATTCCATCCCGCTTCCCCTCATGCCGGAGGCAGAATTTAAATGGTAGCTACCAGCCTCTTTCTGACCTGGACAGGTTCAAACTTTAGCTGTTCTTAGGATTATACTTTACCCAGCCGAATTTACTAATCAGTAGATGAATTTGGTGCCCAACTGTCTCTTTCTCCTCCATTTATGAGAAGTGAAACTTCTGGTTACACCCATGGAATAGCTCCTTAGGTGGCATGTGTTGCCAGTGGAGGATGGCACCGGCCTCCACAGCATGGAGTGCTCTACTTACAAATCTTCTCTGCAGATGGGCAGTGTCCTACTTCCATTATTTCAAGGATGTTTCAGGATGCTCCTCTGGTCTCCTGGAGCCCCTAAACAGGTGCTTTAGATAGCTCTGTGTGATTACCAACAGGTCTGTAGCAGGAGCTGACTTTAGTGGCTCCTTACTCTACTGCCATCTTGCTCTTTGTCCACATTTTTTTTAAAAAATTATCTTTGGCTTTTCCATTTCTGCAGAAAAGACTGGTGGAATTTTTTTGGGGATTGTGTTGAACCTGTAAACCAGTTTGCATAAAACTGACATCTTAATGATATTTAGTCTTCCAATCCATAAACATGGAATTTTCTTACATTTTTTTTAAGGCTTCTTTGTTTATTTTTTAGCAATATTTTTGAATTTTCTGCATAAACTTCCTTTATGTCCTTGGTTAAGTTTATTTTAAATGGATTTTTTTTTTTCAGATTTCCCCCTCAGATTGCTCATCAGCACATTATGGAAATGCTAGTGTTTGTTACAATTATTCTTGTATCCATCATCTTTGCTGAAGATGTTTGTTAGTTCAAGTAGCTTTGTCATGTAATTTTCATCAGCAGATAGCAAAAATTTTATTTCTTCCTATCCTATTTGGGTTCATTTTATTTCTTTTTCTAGTCTAATAAGTTCTACCTAGAACTTCTAGAACAATACTGCATAACAGTCATGACAGTGGCATCCTTGTCTTGTTCCTGATCTCAGTGGGAAAGCTTTTAGTCTTTCACCTTTGACTACAATGCAAGTGGTAGGTTTTGCATATATACACTTTACCATATTGAGAAAGTTTCTTTCTATACCTACTTTTAGATGTGTCTATATCAAGAAAGGATGCTGTAGTTTTGTCGAATGCCTTTTCTGTGTCAATGGAGAGGATCATGTGATTTTTCTTCTTCAATTTATTAATGTGGCTTATTACACTAATTGACCATCATATTTGTTGCTATGTCCAGATCTTTTCCCACTGATTTGGCACTGGCTACATATGTCCCTCTTGTTGAAGTGGTTATGGGAGATGTTTGTTGGCCAGCAAAGAAAAGCACCTTTCCCTCAAATGAAAATGACCACATCCTTTCCTTTACTGAGTCAACAGATATTTACTGAGCCTGAATATGTGTGAGGAAATGTGCTAGTTTTTGCAGGTATGTCCCTAGAGAAAGACAAAATCTCTTTTGTAGGAATTTACATTCTACTTGGGAAGATAGACAAATCTCTCTCTCTCTCTCTCTTTCTCTTTCTCTCATATATATTATAAAATAGACTTACATAATATTTTAGATTGTGGTAAGTGCCAAGGAAAAAATAAGCAAAACAGAGAGACAAGATGGAAAATGTGTATTAAATATCAACTAAGAAAAGTCTCATGAGTAGATGATATTGGAGTGAAGATCTGGAGAAAGGAGGGACTAAACTACAGAGGATTCTATGGAAACTGAATTACAGGCAATAGGAAATTACCATTGTTAAGAGCCTCAGGCATTGTGAATATTCTCACTGTTCTGATTTTGTGATAATCAGGGTAGGCTAAACATTTGATATTTTAGAAACCATGCATGTGTCCCCAGACCAAGTTTTTCTCCCTAGGTCTGGTTTTCAGAATGCTGGTGATAAACTAAGCCTGATTTATTATATGACCACCATATATGGGAAATGACTGTAACTCTAGGTATCTTTGTTCAACCTTAAGATATATAGCAGGGGGACAGATGTGGGTCAAATGGCTGGGCATCCATGTCCCATATGGAATGGCCTAGGTTCGATCCCTGGGACCTCCTAGTAAAAATTAAAAAAGAAAAATATAGAAGTCACACGGGCCTCCAGGCCTCATGTGTGGATATGCGATCAGGTCCCCTAAGCAGGTGAGTCCCCCAGGCCCCACAAGAATGTGTGCCACCATGCCCATAAGCGGTTGAGCCCCTCAGGCCCTGTGCACGATTGTGCCACCAGGCCCTGCGAGCGGGTACGCCGTCAAGCACCATGAGCAGGTGAGTCCTCCAGGCCCCACAGGTGGGTGTGCTGTCATGCCCCGTGAGCTGGCACACCGTCAGGCCCTGTTCATGGGTGCACCATCAGGCCCTGCAAGCCACGCAGCAAGATGATGATGAAACAGGAGAGTGATGTAAGGGAAAGCCAAAATGAGATGTGCCAAAAAACCTGGAACTAAGGTGGCACAGGCGGTAGGATGCCTCTCTCCCACATCAGATGTTCCGAGGGTCAAATCCCAGTGAGACAGGAGGAGAAGGACGAGAAGAAAGAGCAGGAAATGGACACAGAGAGTTGTCCAGTGAATGGACACAAAAACAGCAAAAACGGGGAGGTAAGCATGAAAATTAAGAATGAAGCAAATAAATAAATGAAGTAAGTAAATAAATAAATCCTTAATAAAAAGTATAGAGGAGTAAGATACAGACTATAGTTACTAGTAATACTTTGAGGATGTTCTTTCATAATTTGTTAACAAATGTTTCACAGCAATGCAAATTATTTATGGAGGGGTGATGTGTGGGAGCCCTGTATGATGTTATGCATGTTTGGTTTGCAAGTTCACAATGTTTACTGAACACTTATTGTTTATGTATGTTCATATATGAATGATATACTTCAATAAATTGTTTTTTTAAAAAAAGAGCTTCAGGCTGCAGCTTATCCAGTATGCTTAAAACACAGTGTTGGGAATTGAGTTGTAACCGCAAAAAATTTGTTCAAGTCCTAAGACTCAGCTCTGTGATTGTGACTTTCTTTAGAAGTAAGGGCATTGAAGATGTAATCAGTTAAGGTAAAGCCAAATCAGATCAGGCTGAGTCCTAATCTAATAAGACTGGTGTCCTTATAAGAAGGAAATTTGGACACAAGAGACACAGGGGAAAGGGCTATAAGAAGAGGAGACTGAGATTGGAGTTATGCAGCCATAAGCTAAGAAAAACCAAGTAGCTAGCAACTGTCAGAATCTGGGATGAGGCAAGGAAGGAAAATCTTCTAAAGCCATCATGAAAGCATGGTTCTGCTGGCAGTTTGTTTTCAGAAATTTAGCCTGTAAAACTGTGAAACCATAAATTTCTGTAGTTTTAAGCCACCCAATTTGTGATCATTTTAAATGTCATCACCAGGAAACTAATACAAACAGCAAGATAACAAGAAACTGTACAGCAGGTTGGAAGTTGGAGAGGTATAGGGACGTCTTCGAGGAGGCCAAATCATGAAAGTCTTTTAATTCATGATAAACAATAAGCTTTTTCTCTGAATGTGACTAAAAGTTCTGTTCGAAGCAAATGTGTGGCATATCACTATCTGTATGGACACAGTGCAAAAAGATTACTGGTTGAGGAAAAGGAAATCAGTTAACTGGTAAGGAGGCTATTTTAATAGGGCAGTCAGGATCGATGGTGGCTTGGACTACTATGGTCAGTTTATGGATGCTTTGTAGACTTGGCATAGACATAAAATTCTTATTACTCAGATGTGAGGTGTGAAAAGGAGCAGTCATAAATGATTGACATATGCACCTTGAAACCTGAATTTCCATATATGGATGCACTCACATGAATATCTAAAATAACTCAACAGGACTTTATGACTGGCTTAATATAACTCTTGGTGTGACAGACCCCGTGTTACTACAAATTAAGAATGAAGCAGCAACTAGGACATCAGATCAGCTTTGTTCTGTTGCATCACTAATCTAAAAAATTCCCTGGGTCATGTAGATACAAAAGAACTAATTAAATATACCCTGACTATAGGATGCCTTGCCTGCAGGTACAACAACCCTGGAATTGAAGTGGCACAGTGTGGCCAAACAGCCACAGTAGCCACTGAATTTATGGCCTTTTTTGAATTAGAGTTAATTATATCACTTTTTTTGTCATTGAATCTTCCCTATCTCCCTGGCAGCATTTTTTCTTTTTTTCTAATAAAAGGAAAGTCTTTTTATTTCCCTCTGTGAAAAGGAAATTCCTCCAGTCTTAGAGTCATCACTATTGCATCCATGATTGCTGTCGGTCTAGTTTTAACATAATATATGAGATGCTAAATTACTTACACAAGTACCAGTTATGCAAACCTAACAAATTTAGCCACACCTCTGCTGTTTCTTGAATTTTAAAAGAGGACCAGTTTTTCCTGGACTATCCATTCACATTTCTGCCAGAGTCTCATCAACATCCCATGAGACATCACTCGGAGTACAACTGTTAAGTAATTTCACCAGGAACTTAAGACAACGGTGACTTTTAGGAGAGAGAGAGAGAGGAACATATTTCTCAATTTTTTCTATGACAGCAAACTGTGGTATACTCAAGAAAAATAATGCCATCATCAATTGCAATCGATAATCTCATCTACAGAAGACCAGGGAAACCCTGCCATCCACTAATCTCATTCAGCTTAAACATATCATGAGTTCCAGCCAATTTTCCCAAAATATCTCAGCATGGAAGTAGAGAGAAATCCCACCCTTTTATTTGTAATTCAAGTACATTTTTTTATTTAATAAGGAGAAGTTAGAATTACCAAAATTTCATGAAATTTATCTTTCTATAAAACATATTCTACAAAAGACTGTAGCTTAATATGATTTACAAAATCTAGAATTTATTTTTTTAACTTTTTCAATTTCTTCAGGATTGTCCAAAAAAGGCATAATTTGTGTAAGACTTATTTAGAAACACACTATTTCTAGAAAGACAGAATTTTTTTTTGTTTAAAAGCAATTTTATTGAGATATATTCAAATAATACATACAATCCATCTCAAGGGTCGATTCAATAGCTTTTGATTTTATCAAACAGTTATGCATTCTTCACCTCGATCAATTTTAGAGAATTTTCATTAACCAAAATTAAAACAGCTATCCCTTAGCCGCTACCTCTCAAACCCTCTATCCTTCCCCTGCATTAGGTTACCTCTAATCTAATTCCAGTGAGACAGAAGTTGAGTTTCACAGTGGTTCCTCTAATACAAATATAAAACTAATATCAATCTGTTTGGTAATGACAATTAGTTCAATTTAGTGATGAAATATTCAATAAATATTTAATTTTCAGGTATCTAAAATGAATAATTGTTTTAAGTTTAAATTCTACTATATTTTACACATTTTGCTTAACAATCAAATGATGTTTTTATACAATGGGAATTATATTTGATTCTTTAATGTCACATATAAAATAAAACAAATAGCAAATATACGCGATTACTTCATTTCATTGTCCAAGATTGTATGATTTTCCTATTCTGTCCAAATCTAATTGGCAGATATTTGAACTAGAACAACTATGAATAGGTCTGTAAAGTTGTAGAAGATATATAGTGACATATTGTTGAGATTTGAAAAATATACTTGATCCCAAACATGTTATTTCAAAGTGCTTATAACCTTTAGCTTTTAAGGCAAAGCTACACATCATTGAAAATGGGTAATACATCAATGACAGCCCAGAAGAGGAAAGAAAAGTATGTCTTTTAATATTATAAGATGATTTTACTCGTGATGCAATTGCTGCACTTAGTCATAAAGAAAGGACAGAATGTGTTTAAAAGGAAGAGATAAGCTATTGAATACTAAAGGATGAGTAGTCAGGAAATGCAGCAAATAGGTGACTATTGCCTGCTGTAATAGAACACAAAGAAGTGTGATCACCAGACTGGGGCCTATTTCAGGAAGTAATAGAAATGCACAGAGTAGGGGTATATTATGGACAAAGTACACATTATTGCTTACTTAAGATAGTGTACTACATAAGCAGTTGTCCAGATGGAAACTTGTGAATTTCTAGAGGTAAGGGGTGAGAAAATAAAGTGAGATTGGTAAGTAACCTGTGGTCAGAAATGACAGCTTTCTATTCACATAGAGTGCAAGTGCTGAGCTTCAAGAAAGGGCAAAATTTAATTTTGGCAATTTTAATCTGAATCACTAGGAAAAATTGATAAAAATAACAAAAATATTGGTGTCCAATTAGAAGACACATCCAAGTGTGAATGTCGTAGAAGATGATACTTTACCTTTTGTACACATTGAGCTAAGGTTAATGGTAATAAATCAAATGTATTAGATATCTAAGATCAGAGGTATAGAAAAGTAAGTGCTGTATATGGAGGGACAGGTGGAAACAATAATGGATATGGTCACAGGGAAAGTAGAAAAGTGGAAAAATATAGAATATATGGAAAACAAATATGAAGAAGATAAATTGCAATGATATAGTAAGGAGGCTCACATAGGAAAGCAGGTGGATAATTAAGGTAAAGAGTAATAGCTACCTAAAGATAGTTTGCTATAAAAATAAAATAAGCAACATATAGGTGTAAATGGTATAGATAGTGCAGATGTTATAGATGACAGATGTAGATAAAGATGGATATAGGTATAAATATAGATAGAGCTCTGTCTATGGACATGGACATTGGTTACGTGGCCTCAGAACCCAATTTACATAAGATAGGTCTCAGCATATACCTCTCATACCAGTGCAATTAGTAACTAGTCATTTCACTCTCAAAAAATTTTATATTTGGATGATAATTTTTAATGATCCCCGTGGATAGAGATATGTATAACATTAGGTATATATATGTGTGTATATGCAAATGAGTGTGTAAATTTCTGGAAATTCATTGGTATGTCTACATCATATAGATAGGTATCTAGTTATAGTATTTCTATGAATTATTCCAATTCTTCCTATGAATACAATCTAGGTAGAGTGATAATTTTGTCAATACTATGTAAGCTGTTAACATGTTTTTTGACAAACAATCTTTCTGAGGGCTCCTTTAACCTCTGTATTTCTCAAGCTGTATATCATGGGGTTTAATATTGAAGTGATAACCCCATACCCAATACAGCATTGAGATGAGCCTCTCTCTGGCTGGGGAGTGTTGACCAGAGGCAGGGCAGATATATATAAATATTACTGTGCTATAAAACAGACCATAAACAGGTGGGAAGCTCATGTGGAGAAGACTTTGTGCATCCCTTCGGCTGACTAGATCTTCAGGATGGTTGATATTATGTAGACATGAAAAATAAAGGTGATCAGAAAGGCACTGATTCCCAAGATCCCTCCTTCCACTAAAACAAGCGTTTCTGTCACATACATGAACGAATAGGAGAGTGCCACCACTGGCAGGATGTCAAAATAATTCTGGTTAACCTAATTGGACTTAGAGAAAGACAAGCAGAAGATGAACACAGTATGTAGAAGGGAATGAAGAAACCCTGCTGCCCACGTTCCAGCTGTCAGCTGGGCACACCTTGGTCATGATGAGAGTGTAAGAAGGGGGAAGCCTATGGCCACATACCAGTCATAAGCCATGACAGCTAGAAGAAAGACCTTGGTTTCTGCAACATGTCTATATGTGGCCCAACAAGAAACAGATATAATGTCATATATATGCAATTCCCTTTCCCCTTAAAACTTAAATGTTTGACAATATGGGGATTCTACTTTATATACTCTCTCATTTACCATTGTTTTATTTTCTAATTACAATTTAGTATACCATAAGAGCCCAAATCATGAGAATGTTTATTTACAAAAAGCTTTAACTTAAATGAAGTTCTGCAATTGATACTTATGTAGATGTTTTGTACCACTTTATAAATTAAATTTTTATTTGTTTAAATTGCCTTTATGTTCTCCTTTTATCCTTGCTTAGAAAATATCATGTCAATACATGTGTGATAAACAATAGTGCATGGAATAAGGACCATTAATAAAGATTTTTAAAAGGAGACATAAAAAGTAATTTAAACTCCATAAGCAGAAAATTTAGAGCTCAATTATCAATGGTACAAAAAGATAACACAGAAAACATTCACAACAGGGTTATGTTTTTTAAAAATACTTTGTGTATGTTTTGACCTAACATTAACTATTTGATAAATATAAAGAAAGTTAAAAAATAAAAGAAAAATAGCAAGGACAGAGATTTAGAGGTAGTTTTTCATAAAAGGTGAATACAATTAAATTTATTGAAAAATATGATCTATACATAATGGTTTTTTAATTGCACTTAAGTGAGGTGTATGTGATATATGCATACACACATGCAAACACAGATGATATGCTACAAACTTGGGGTAAAAACTAATATGTTCAGTTTTTAAAAAATCAAATGTGTGTGGTAGAGAACTAATACTAAAATTATGTTTAGAAAATAAAATACAGAAATCAGTTTCTGTGATTCTTCTACACTACAACCCACCCCTCATTGGTAGAAGTTCTTCATAATTTCTTAACTCAGATAAAATATTTAGCATTAATAATGAAAAGTATACATAGTGGCTTCTTTAAAAAGATGGCATCATTATATTCTAGCAATTTTTCCCCACTAGAAATATTTAAATAAGAATTGCTGAGATTCTTTGGAAGATATTGTTCTTTCCTTAACAGCACTGTTACTGTTACTACCGTTTCCTTTTCTTGAAGAGTATCAGCTCTGTGTCTTATTTGAAAGAAAAACTCTTTTCATTGATGCTGTCTAAATAGTGAAACTTTTCAAAGTAAATTATTATAGCAAGCACAAAATGCTTAGATAATATTAGTCAATGAACAAAAGTATGTTGGATGAATAAATAAAGGCTAAAACAAAGAAACATCTGCAGCATTAATTCTCAGATTCTCCAGCATTCAACATTCTACAAACTCTTACATATTATATTTTAATACTTTGAAAAGATAATCATGAATATAAGAAATTAAGGGTACTTTTTTACAAGAAAAATTGATATAATATTTTGAGACAGTAAATATTAGCTTTAATAGTAAGTACTTATTTTCTTTTACACACACTTATTAATTTAACTTAATTTTTCTATTCAAAGATTATGAGAAATAAGTAAATACCTTACACAAGGTGGATCCTACATCAGGATACATGAATGTGTATCTTCAAGAAATGAAAATACATTTACATAAATTTCCCCCTTGAATGTTTAAATTTCTTAAGCCAAACTTCTAGTTTTCATTGTTTGATGAGCACTTCATTTGCCTTCATCTTTTGGCCATTTGTGAATATAGCCACATTGCATAACAGTGTGAAAACAAACCGCTGTTTTCAGTTCTTTTTGGTATATAACGAATAGTGGGTTGTTGTATCAGATGGTAATTCAATACTTAGCTTCCTGAGCAACTGCCAAAATGTCTTCTGTAGAAGATGCACCATTTTACATTGCCACCTTCAGTGAATTAGTGTTCCTGTTTACTCACATCTTATTCAACAATTGTAATTGTGTGTTGTTGTTGCTGTTGTTTTTATTGGTCATTCTATTCGGTAAGAAATGATAGTTCATTAAGGTTTTGATTTGCATTTCCCTAGTAGCTAGTGATGTTGAGCATCTTTTCATGTGTATTTTAACCTTTTGTTTATCCTCTTTGCAGAAATGAGTCTTCAAATCTCTGGCCCATTTTTAAATTGGATTGTTTGCCTTTTTTATTTTGAGTTGTAGGATTTCTTTTTATATGCTGGATATTAAACCCTTATTGGATATGTGGTTTCCAATACTTTTCTGCCATTGAGCAGGTAGTTTTTTCAAATCTTGACATTCTTTGATGGAGAAAAGTTTTTAATTTTGGGAACGCCCCATTTATATGTTTGTTTGTTTTTTTTTTTCTGCTTCTGCTTTGGGGGTAAACTCTAAGAAATCATTGCCTAATACAAGATCCTGAAGATGCTTCCCTATGATTTCTTCTAGGACTTTTAAATGCTAGTTCTTATATTGATCCAACTTGAGTAATTTTTATATATGGTGCGAGGTAAGGGTCCTCTTTCATTCTTTTGGATAAAGATATCCAGTTCTTTCCACACCATTTGTTGAAGATACTATTCTTTCCCAATTGAGCAGAATTAGCAGCCTTGTCAAATATCATTTGGTTATAGATGTGAAGGTCTATTTCTGAAATCTCACTTTGATTCAATTGGTCTATATATCCATCCTTGTGCCAGTTTCAAACTGTCTGAAAACTGTAGCTTTGTAATTTGATTTAAAGTCAGGACATGTAAATTCTCCAAACACACTCTTCTTTTTCTGACTATTCAGGGCTCCTTACCTTCAAAAGAAATTTGATGATTGGCTTTTCTATTTTTTCAAAATAAGCCATTAGGCATTAAAAGTTTGCCGATGCAGTGGCTGGATGCTCCAATCCTGTGTCCCGGGTTCCCAGTGCGGTGAACGTTCACTCAGATCCTTGTCACGTCCGAACTAACTGGACAAAATGGATGAAGTAAGTTATGCCTTCACAGTAATAATACTAACTCTTAATGGATTGGACTTCCCAATCAAAAGACATAGACTGATAGAATGGATAAAAAAATATGTCATCTATATGTTGTCTAGAAGAGACCCACCTCAGATATAATGACACAACCAGGCTAAAATTGAAAGGTTGGGAAAAGGTATTACATTCAAAAAGTAACCAAAAAGAATCTGGAGTAGATCAGATAAATGTAATGTGACAACATTATAGTATATGAACAATAATTACTCAATGCAACTGGGAAATTGTTCCTGTGATCAGTAAAGTATATTTTTTTTCATACAAAATAATCACTTGCTTTTAATTGAAGAGGGCTGGAGAACAGATAATTTTTGAATACTTCATTTTTCTTTACTCCTTTCTTATTCATACTCTTTAATTAAAATAATCTATCTGGATCAATAATGATTTAGCACGACCACTGTTGAACAAGATTTTGTGGTTTTTTAGCTCATAAAATTATGAGTTGGCAAATTGTTATCTGCTGTACATCATTTCAATAAGTTGTGAAGAATTCTTAAATAAGAATTTGATTATCTAGAAAGAATTATGGCCTAAATGGAAATTAAATAACCAAACCAATATTTATTACATTTTTAGTGATTATTATGACCAATAGTTAGAACTGTAACAAAAAAATTAGAATTATTTTCTAATTAATTTATATTATATTTGAAATATTTGCATTTATAAATTTTTGTTGCTTTGCTTTCTATTTTATATAATTGATTATATTAAAATTTGTAATTTCTTTCAATTTATTTTTCTATTTATTTTACAATTATACAATAAAGGACTGTTGAGAGCTAAAAAAAAAAAAAGCATTCATTATACACTTGGGATAGATCACATAGTATGTGAATATACCTCAATAAAACTACTTAATAAACAAATAAATAATTTTGCAAGAATAACCAGAAATAGCAGCTATGTACATCAGGGGAACAGAGAGATTGAGGGGTGAGGAATTTTCCTGTTTGTTTGTCTGCTTTTTATTATTATTGTAATAATGGAAATGCTTTAATAATGATTGAAACAATGAATTCACAACCATGTGATTATATTAAATACCATTGATTGTACACTTTGGATAAATTGTATCAATAAAAATTGCTTTGTTTAAAAAATATACATTGGAATGTACAGATGGTAAAACCACATGTGAAATATGAATATGTGTAAATTGTTTTTCTTTGAAACTGAACTAATATATGTTAATACTACAAGATGTTAATATCAGACAAAAAAAACAACAACCTTATGCTAAGTGAAAGAAACCAAACACAAAGTACTACATATTGTATAATTCCATTTATATAAAATGTAAATATAAATCAATTTATAAAGATGAAATTAGATTAGTGATTATGTAGGTTGGGTAAGGAGAGATGGATTGAGAGGTGACTGCTAAGGGGTGTGGAATAATTTTTTGTGTGTAATGAAATTGTTCTAATTTTTGTGGTGATGTATGTATAACATTGTGATTAAACTAAAAGCCATTGTTTATACACTTTGAATAGAAAATATGGTATGTGAATATATCTCAGTAAAACTGTTAAAAATAAATAAATGTGCAAGAATACCCAGAAATAGCAGCTATACATGGCAGGGGAAACAGGGAGAGATTGAGAGGGGTGAAGAATTTTCTTGTTTGTCTGTTTTTTGTTTATTATTATTGAAATAATGGAAATGCTTTAATAAATGATTGAAGGGATGAATGTACAAATATGTGATTATACCAAATACCATTGATTGTACACTTTGGAAGAATTGTATGCTTTATTAATATGTATCAATAAAATTTATTTGTTTATAAAAAAAGACTGTTGGGATTTTTATTGAGATTGTGTTTAATCTGTAAATCACTTTTGGTAGAATTGACATTTTAATGATATTTAGTCTTCCAATCCATAAACACAGAAAGTACTTCCATTTATTTAGTCTTCCTCAGTTTCTTTTAGTAATGTTTGTAGTTTTCTGAATACAGGTCCTTTATGACCTTGGTTAAGTTTATTCATAAATAGTTGACTCTTTTAGTCACTATTGTACAAGGATTTTTTTTTTTCTGATTTCCTCCTCAGATTGCATGCCAGTAGTGTATAGAAACACTATTGATTTTTGTGTATTAATCTTTCATGCCTCCACTTTGCTGAATTCGTCTACCAGTTCTAGGAGCTTTGTTGTCCATTTTTTAGAAAGAACTTGAGCATGACTGGCATTAGATTGTCTTTGAATGATTGATAGAATTCTCCTGTGAAGCTATTTGGTTCTGTGTTTGTCTTATTGATGACTGCTTCAATCTCTTCAGTTGTGATTGCTTTGGTGAGGTGTTCTGTTTCTTCTAGTGTCAGTGTAGGTGGTTCGTGTGTTTTTAAGAACTTTTCCATCTCTTCTACATTGTCTGTTTTTTTGGGCACACAGTTGCTCATAGTATCCTCTTATGATCGCTCTAATTTCTGCAAGGTCAGAGTAATGCCCCTTTCTCATTTCTGATTTTTTAATTTGCATATTCTCTCTTTTTTCTTTGTTACTCTAGCTAAGCCTTTTGTTATTGTTGTTGATGATCTCAAAGAAGCAACTTTTGGTTTTGTTGATTCTATTTTATTCCCTCAATTTCATTTATTTCTGCTTTCATCTTTACTAATTCTTTCTTTCGACTTTGTTTGGGATTAGTTTGGTGTTCTTTTTCTATTTTCTCCAGGTGTACAGTTAGAGCTTCAATTTTAGCTATTTCTTCCCTTATTTAATCTAAGCATTGAGGGCTATATTTTTCTCTCTCAGTACTGACTTTGCCTTGTCTCATAGATTTTGTTTTTGCTGTTATTGTTTTTAAGGGAAAACAATATATGCATTTTAAGAGGCATGAAAATGCTTAAACTTATTTATAAATAATAATAATATAATTTACCCAGTGAAAAAAAGCTAAAATATGAATAAATAGGATTTTATATTTGAAATGATTTGATATTTGATCTCCAAATAATTTCCCTTCCATCACGATCTATTAGTAGTAGCCTTTTACAACTATAGAAAAAGCTGTTACTAATAATCATATAGCACAGACATTTTTCAAGAATTTTCTTTAAAAATAAACCAGTGTAAATAAATTCAGATTGCAAGGGGTAAGGTAAGACCTGGGGCTTATCTTCAGAAAAGTACAAAAGAAAAATATCTCATCCATTCATTAACAAATGAAAACCCAAAGCACATTTTGATTAGTCAAAAACAATATAAATGGATATTAAAAATCTTTCTTAACCAGTGATTGCAATAATTACACGTATAAATGTTCATTCAAGTATTAATGCTGAATAAACATTCACACTTCCTGTTAAAAATAACACTAGACCTAGACATATTTCGACACTGCTTCTTTTGATTTAACAATGACAAAAAAAAATTTAATAACATCAATTATTTTAAAATACTATATTCTTTATTGTCTGTAAATGATTTTTCAGAGTCTATATTTTTTATCTGCAAAAACCTGAGGAAAATCTCATGATGGTGTTTGGCGAGTTTGCAGAGCCAGTAGTCACGCTCCAGCTGGCGCCCTGGCGGGTGCTCCACCCCGCATTCAGATTTAGGCTGCAGGTGGCTGCGGCCAGCCTAGACATGACCATGGAATGTCAGGGAGCTGGAGGAATGAATTCCAATGAGTGTGAAAACACATCAAGAAAAAAGACAATGTCAGCGGAACTTGAAGCCAATATCATGGATTCTTTGAGTGATGTGCCGTTTGCAACTATAGATATTAAAGATGATTATGAACATTACAAGTCTAATTAAGATGCTGCAAAATGCAATAATTCAACAAGATTAAAAAAAAAAAAAA
>JAQZBX010074107.1:0-14804 GCA_029593785.1 Cabassous unicinctus
TTCTTTCTACTCCCTTTTGGTTTAGTTTGTTGTTGTTTTTCCAATTCCTCCAAGTGTGCAGTTAGGTCTTCAATTTTAGCTCTTTCTTCTTTTTTAAATATATGAATTTATGGCTATGAACTTCCCTCTCAGGACTCCTTTCGCTGCATCCCATAGGTTTTGATATGTTGTCTTGTCATTTTCATTAGCTTCAAGGTAGTTGCTGATTTCTTTTGAGATTTCCTCCTTGACCCACTGTTTGTCTAAGAGTGTGTTGTTTAACTTCCATATCCTTGTGCCTAACCTGTTTCTCTGTCCTTTAGTGATTTCCAATTTCATTCCGTTGTGGTAAGATAAATTACTTTGTATTATCTCAATCTTTCTGAATTCATTGAGAGTTGTTCTGTGGCCTAGCATGTGGTCTATCTTGGAGTATGTTCCATGTGCACTTGAGAAGAAAGTAAATCCTGCTGTATTTGGATGGAGTGTTCTGTATATGTCTATTAAGTCCAGGTCCTCTAATGTATTGTTGAGAGCCTTTGTTTCTTTACTGATTCTCTGTCTAGATGTTCTGTCTAATGATGATAATGGTGTGTTAAAGTCCCCTGCTATAATTGTAGAGGCATTTATTTCTCCACTTAGTTTTTCCAGGGTTTGCTTCATGTATTTTGAGGCACCCCAATTAGGTGCATGAATGTTTATGATTGTTCTCTCTTCTTGAGAGATTACAAATTTTACTTATATATAGTGTCCATCTTTGACTCTTATGATAGTTTTGCATTTAAAGTCTATTTTTTCTGATATTAGAATAGCTACTCCTGCCCGTTTTTGGCTATTGTTAGCTTGTAAAATCATTTTCCACCCATTCACTTTAAGCCTCCTATAATCCCTGGGTCGAAAGTGAGTTTCTTGTAGACAGCATATAGATGGACCATATTTCCTTATCCATTCTGCCAATCTGTGTGTCTTGATAGGTGAATTTAGTCCATTAACATTCAGTGTTATTACTCCTAATGATTTTCTTACTTCAGCCATTTTTTCTTTGGATAAATGTATGTCATATGTTCCTTTGTTTTTATTTTTTGTCTCCTTGTTGCTTTTAAACTCTCCTCCAACTTTCTCTCCCTTGTTTTTTCATTTCAACTTGTAGAACTTCCTTTAGTGTTTCTTGAAGTGCAGGTTTCTTATTGACATACTCTCTTAATTTCTGTTTATCTGTGAATATTTTAAACTCTCCATCATTTTTGAATGCCAGTTTTGCTGGGTAAAGAATTCGTGGCTGGAAGTTTTTTTCTTTTAGTATTTTGACTATGTCATACCACTGTCTTCTTGCCTCCATGGTTTCAGCTGAGAAATCAGCACTTAATCTTATTGTGCTTCCCTGTTATGTGATGGTTCTCTTTTCTCTTGCTGCCTTGAGTAATTTCTCTTTGTCTTGAGCATTGGACATTTTGACAAGTATATGTCTTGGAGTTGGCCTGTTGGGATTTATACTGTTTAGGGTGCGCTTTGCTTCCTGGATCTGCACATCCATCTCCCTCAATAGGGTTGGGAAGTTTTCAGCCATTATTTCCTTCAACATTCCTTCTGATCCCTTTCCCTTTTCTTCTCCTTCTGAGATGCCCATAATGTGTATGTTTGAGCGTTTTGTGTTGTCGGTTAATTCCCTAAGTCCCTGCTGGACTTTTTCTATCTTTTTGTCTGTTTTTTTTTACTATCTGTTTGATTTCAGATGTATTGTCTTCCACATCACTAATTCTTTCTTCTGCCTGTTCAAATCAGCTGCTATGTGAATCCAATGTCTTTTTGATTTCTTAGATTGTGCCATTGGTCACCATCATATCCATTATCTTTTTGGGAGTGTTTACGCTTTCTTCAGTAAGTTCTCCAAGTGTCTTCTCTATATTCTTAATGTCTTCCTTCACTTCTTTATGTTGGCCCATAATATTTGTTTGGAAATCTTTGATTAGTTGGTCAATGATCTGCTTCAGTTCCTGGTTTTTAGTTTGTTCATTGGATTGGACCATGTTTTCCTGATTCTCAGTGTGGTTTGTCATTTTTTGTTGCCCTCTAGTTATCATTTTATCTTGATGGATTTATTCAATTGATTAGCTTCTCTCTCTGCTCTAGAGTTTTATTTAGCTGGTGGTTCTGTTTGTGTGTAAAGTTTTCTCTTTGATACTTTTTCTTCTTATTTTATTTTCTTGCTTCTTTCTATGTTCCCTTGAAGGCAAAAGATTAGGTCTGGAGGAATCGAAAGATATGAGAAAGGAAGAAGGATAATGGTAATACTGCTAAAACTTAGAAGAGGGGCCAAATAAGACTTAATGAAGTGAATATTTAACTCAAATAGGCAGTGTAGAGTAATAGGAGAGAAAGTGGAGAACCTACAATGGACTGGGAAACCAAATAGAGGAGTATATATATAATGATTTAGAGGGCTAGAATTATGAGGAGGGAGAGAAAGAGATAAAGGGCTAAAAGGAAAGAGTTAATATTAATAAAGAAAGAGAAAAACAAAATAGAGGGAATAGAAATTGACACCCTTGAGTTGTGGGTGTATGGAAAAAATGTGAAGTTTAATAGCCACAACAGAAAGCAGAGGGCAGAAAGATGAAGGAGGGATAATAGATAGTTTGGAATACAAAACCAATATATAGGGATAATGGGAAATTACTGAAGAAGAAGCACAGGAAAGAAGAGAGACGCTAGGAGCACCTAATTTTTTTAAAAAAATGAAAGAGAGAAGAAAGGGGGCAGGAAAGAGGAAAGAAAAGCAAGAGACAACAAATAAACAGAGAAAAAGCAAGCAATCACACTGGCAAGTAGTCAAACAAAGCTAAGGGGGATCAATATTCCCTGGGGTCCCGTGGATTCTGTCAGCCTGCTTGTGTTTATCAAACAATTTCCCCGCAGGGTTTTGTATGCAGGTCCTGAAGAAGCTTTTGGCTATTAAACTAAATTAAAAAGAATTTATTTTTCATTTATTAAAGGGACCATTTTGTTTATTTATTTATTTATTTATTGGCGTAATACAGGACCAAAAATACGTCCTTCTCAAGACAACCACCTTCACGGAAGTGTCTCTAACTGGGCTCCTGGAAACTAATCAAGCACTTCCCAATTTCTGCATTCCCCAGGGATGCAAAAGTCTGATGTGTAGAATGCTAAAAATGGGAGACTCTGGCAGACTCTGCCCTTCTGGATCAGAGCCCCTGCGTCATTGGGCTGTGTGTAAATGAAGTTAACTGCAGATTCACCTCTTCCCTCAGCCTGGCGCTACTTCAAGCTGGCTTATCTGCTCCCCAAAGTTATGAGGGGTTTCAGGCAGCCAGATCGACAGCTAAAAATCCCCTCTCTGCCTTCTGTCAGAACTCTCCCTCTCTTGGGGATTGCCCCTCTTCCCAGCTCCGCAGGCTGGCGTTAATCCCTGGGCTGCTTGGCTGCTCAACTCCCTAGAAGGTTAACCCCTCCCCTCCTCTGGGTGCTGATTCACTGCAGCTGTTTTGTTCGTCTAAGTTGCGGGGGGCTTTAGGAAGCCAAATCCCCAGACAATAAAGCTCGCTTACCAGAGCTCCCCCCTCATAAAACGCCCCCTCCCACCAGGTCGGGTCACCCAGTTACCAGAGTGATGGGAGTCGCTCTTCCAGCCGGCTTTTTTTTTCCCATAAGGGTGGGGGTCAGCCGACTGTGTTAACCACCACAGGCAGGCTTAAAACTCATGAATCTCTATGGTTCAGTTCACACCATTGATCTGTCCAGATAGATGTCCCAAGCTTCTTACTCCACACGCCCACAGCACAGACACCCGTGCCACACCCCGTCCACTCTCTGCTGTGATCTGGGAGCAACTCACAGTCGCCCTCCTAAGCTGACGCCATCTTTCCCCTAGACATCTTACATATATTTTAAACCTTATATTTTAAGTATTATTGTGATGTGTAGTTTCTCCACATTGTGTAGATTCAATATTGCCATCTTGCTGCAAGATGTAAAATTGGGAAACTCATTGACATCCTGTTCCTCCAAGCACCAACTCCCTCAATTATTTGTTTATTTGATAGTGGCTTTTTAGTGTCTTCATGTAGTCATTCATTTATCTTCAAGTAAATAATGATTGTATCTTTGAACATTGATCCTGTAGTAATTTACTCAGTCTTAAGAAATGATATACTTGTTTTTTTTGTTTGTTTGTGTTTTGGGAGACATATCTTATAAGATTAAAAACATTCCCTTTACATTTAATGTGATGAAAACTTTTAGCTTCAATGAATTTTTTTTTCATTTAAAAACAATTTGTGGAATATTATTCATATATGAATATACATAAACAATAAATGTATAGTAAAAACTGTATAACTTACAAAACAAAATGCGTAATATGCATAATATCATACAGAGCTCCCATAAATCACCCTACCACCAATGTTTTGCATTGCTGTGAAATATTTGTTACAAATTATGAAAGAGCATCATCAAAATATTACTAGTAACTACAGTCCATATCTTACATTATTATTAAAACCCTTTATTAGTATTGTATATTTGTTATGCTTCATGAGAGAACATTCTCATATTTGTTCTATTAACCACATTCCCACAGGATTCACTGTGTTAAGCAGTCCCAGGCTTTGTAAAATCCATTCAAAGTGTACACTCAGCAGCTTTCATTTTCATTACAGAGATGTGCTTTCATTGCCCTAGTAAATTTTAGAATGTTTCAATTACTCCAAAAGTAAAAATCCCATAGCTCCTCATACCCCCTTATTGTTGACACTTAGAATTGATATCAAATGCTCTTTGTCATTGCTGCAAAATATTACACTATTACTGTTAACTATTACTCATAAGTTAGACTATTTGTAGTGTTCCTATTTATCACCATATTCTTAACACCTTGTCATAAAAGAACATTCTTATAGTCATATGATTAACCACAATCTTCATCCACCACCAAAATCACTATATTATATAACCCCTAGATTATCCTGTAGCTTAGTTTCATTTGACATTTATATCCCTAGACTACACCTTTGATCCATAACCACTTTTTTAATACAAATCAATTTTATTGATACATATTAATAAAACATACAATTTATCCAAAGTGTACAATTAATGGTATTTGGTATAATTACATAGTTGTGCATTCATCACATCAATCATTGTTAAAGCCATATGGACAAAAATGCATGACTCATCTATATGCTCTTTACAAAAGATTCACCTAAAATTCAGATATAAATAGTCTGTTAGTGAAAAGAAAGGAAAATATGACTATAATACTAGCAAAAAGATAACTGTGTTAGCTATACTAATATCTGTTACATACATATGAATTTTAAAAAGTCAGCACTATTTCTAACCACAATCATTTCCAACCCAGACATGCACCTAGATTGCATGGCTAACAAACAATGCTTTGTCCTCATATAATTTGGAAGTCCATGAATTTCAGTTTGCATAGCCCACAGTTAAATATCTGTGCAAGGGAAATGAAGACAAATGAGATGTATCTAAATACAATGCTCCTGACAATTTTCTCCACTTTGCAAATCATAGTAATTTACAGTTGAAAGGAACTTAAATAGAATGTTCAACTTTTATTTGATTAATAGAAGACCTCAAGACCTAAAAAAAGAAAAAAAAAAACAAAAACATTTCCCCACAATGACTATTTATTGACTACTTTTCAACCTAATAGCAATTCTATATATTTTATAGAATTAATTTTTAAACAAATTTACTGGTGTTATATGCACATTAATGTGTGCCTCTGAGTATGGAACATGCCCAATTTTGCAGAAGAGTTAAATATCAGCATCGTTTCTGGAATCCAAAAGTTTTCCCCTCTCATCAGTAATTAGGAGGAAAATGAAATAATAGCCTTCCACACTGATCTTATTTAAAATCTTTAGGAAGTTTGATAATTGTAGTGTTGGCAAATATATAAGTAAAGGATACTTCTATACATTTATGATGTGAGATTTAAAAGCCGTGGAAGTTCTACTTCCAGTTATCTTTCTACTCTAGAGAATATCTCCACTTGTCTAAAAGGTGACATATTCTAAGAAATTTATGGCCACATTGTCTCAAATACCAAAACAATGGAAACGATATACCTGACATCATAAAGGAAATTAAACTGCAGTTTAGTCACTGGTGCTCACTTGCCACAAGCCTTGTTCTGGCTTGTGTCTTATCCTTTTGTTTAAGTTAATTTCTGAATTTTATCAACTGACTGCATCTGAATTTCTTTTGCACATAATGACTCCATTCATATGAATTAAGACCCACCCTGATTCAATTTGGCCTAATCTTAATAAGATATTCAAAGATCCTATTCACAAATGAGAACACACCTTAACTAATAATAACATCTCCCAATGTCTTATTTTAAAAAGGTTCACACTTTCAGGAATGCAAATTATGACTTGAGTATAACTATATAGGGCACATAATCCAATCCCCAGAATCATAACCAGTCTGGAATTAAAGAGATAGAGATGGGACAAAATGAAGGGAAAATGAGGTCAAAGGAGAACCATGGAAGCAGAGGTCAGGGAAGAAGAGATTTCCTCAAGTTGAGAGAGAAGGTCTTCCATGCAGCAGGTGGGTAGACCAGGGCTTGTGCCCCACTGTGTGGAAAGGCAGGACTTCTGCCCAGTTTCTTGGAGACAGTGGGGCTTATGCCCAGTGTTTGAAATGAGCAAGTCACTGCTCCAGTGCTTGGGATATGTGTGGCTGCTATTTCAGTAGGCCCAAATAAGAAAGAAAAAAACCACAGATAAATCTCAGAACTTGGGGGAAAATGGAGTTAGCCCTGCTAGGTTTTGTGCTTGCTTGGGCCTCATGACATCAGTTTCCTTCCAAATTCTTTCTTTGGAAATGGAAATGTCCATTCTACATCTGTCCTACATTGTATTTTAGAAGCAGATAGCTTCCAAGAAACATAGGATACAGTCCATGTAAAGAAATAAAGGTAATCATTGACAGCAGAATTTTAACTGGGATTGAAAAAGTAAAGCAGGGTTTCTTATTTTTTTTGTTCCATGGACCCCTTTGCCAGTCAGGTGAAAACCATGGACCACTTACTAAGTCCACACTATACTGTGTATTACTTAATAAACATATCACATCCACACCAACACATTCCCACAAAAGTAATGTTTTTTTTTTATTCAAGCTCACAGTCTCTTTGTTAAGAACCCCTGATATAAAGACAGTGCCACCAGCGGTTCTGAGGAGAAGGAGAGGGAAGAATAGGTGTAATATGAGGAAATTGTCCTCCCTGACATTGCAATGATGGATACAGGCTATTATATATTTTGTCATAACCAATAAAATTTTGGGGGGCAGAGTGTAAGCTGTATGTAAAATATAGTCCATGATTGGTAACAATGCTTCAGTATGTGTTCATTAATTGTAACAAACGTACCACACTAGTAAAGATGATGTTAATGTGGGAAAGTGTGGAGGGGAGGGGGAAGGGTATATGAGAATCCCATATATTTTTATATAATATTTATGTAATTAAATCTTCTTTAAAAATTAAAATATGTATATAGAATTACATTTGAGGGAGCAGATGTGGCTCAGGCAATTGAGCATCTGCTTCCCACATGGGAGGTCCTGGGTTCAGTTTCCAGTGCCTCCTAAAGAAGACAAGCAGACACAACAATCAGGCAAAGAGTGCAGACACAGTGAGCAGACAATGAGCAGACAGACAAGTGAGCCATCTTGGCAGGGAGGGAGAACAAGCAAGCAAACAAACAAACAAACAAAAATACAAATCAGGGGACCTGATGTAGCTCAGTGATTGAACACTGGCTTCCCAAATATGAAATCCTTGATTCAACCCCCAGCCCCTGAACCTCAGAAAAAAATTAAATTTGATACAAATAACTTACAAAACTGAAGATAAATTAAAGTATATTGAAGTCACACAAAAATGGAACTAATTCATCACAACAAGATCCATACTATAAAATGCTAAATGAAATCTTTGAGGAAAAATGTAATGATATGTTTTGAAAATATGCACTTACACAAAGGAATGAAGCGCACCAGCAATGGCAAAAATATCAATAAATATATGATAGCTTTTGCTCTTCATGTATATTGAATGTGATATATTATCACATGAATTCATACTGAAAGGAGGTAAATATGTATAAGATAAGCTGTAAATCAAAAATCAACTTAAGAAAATAATATATATATGCGCACCAGGAAGAGGATAATCGAAATGAAGCCTGAAAAATAGGAAATAGAAAACAAAGAATACAGGGAATGAAAAGAAAAAAAAGAACAGTACAATATATTTATCACTTAAAAACCTCAATAATTACATTTAATCTAAATAATAAAACACCACAATCAAAAGACAGAGAATCTGTGATACGATTGAAAAGCAAGCCCCTATTCTATGCTGCCTTCAGGAAATTCACTTTACTATAAAGACCCAAATAGGTTAAAAATAAAAGGATATGTGAAGACATATATGTTAACACAAACTTTTAGAGTTGTACTGGTTTTATTAATAACTGAAAATGTAGACGTTGGTGAAAACACCAGATATAAAGGATGTTATTACATATTGATAAGTCAATCAATGGAGATGACATAAAAGTACATAACACTAACACAGGAAAAAAGCAGAACAGCTTCCAAATACATAAAGCAAATTGACAGAATGGCTTGGAGAAATAGGCTTATGAAGAATTAGACTCAGAGATTTCAATATCCCTCTATTCTTCTGATACCTTAGGTCAAAGAACATATTCTGTACAGTTTCAGCATTTTGAACTTAGTGCATACTTCCTTATGGCCCAGAATATGGTATAATTTAGTAAATTATCACTGTTTATTTGGAAAGAAAATATATTTTGCACATTTAGGGTAAAGTGTCATATGAATGTCAATTTGGGCAAGCTAGTAAATTATATACTCAAATCTTATATTAATCCTTACTTTTTTTTTTAATCCTTACTTTTTATGATGTTCTATGAGTTGTAGTGAGCCATATCTTGAACTGTTTAAATAGGGTGGTATTTTTCAATTACCCATTTTATTTTAATAATTGCTGCATATATTGCCATGCTATATAGTTATGTTTGTACAATGTTATGCCATTTCATTTGAATAAATATTTCAAATTGAGCTCTCTAAATTCTAAAAGAAATGATCACAATTTTCTTTAAGACATTGGTGTCCAAATTAAATTATACAATATGATTGTTTACATATTACCAGCTATACTATATACATATATTTGGTACCTGCTCATGTCCTTTTTTTTTAATTAGAGAAGTTGTAGGTTAACAGAAAAAAGCATGCAGAAAATACAGAATTCTCATATACAACCCTATTATTTACACCTGCATTACTGTGGTACCTACGCTACAACAGATGAAAATATATTATTATAATTATACTATCTACTATAGTCCTTAGTTTACTCTGGGATTCACTATGTCATACAGCACTACATTGCTATTGTTGTTGTTTTTAATTTTTATTCTAGTAATATTTATATAACCTAAAATTTTCCATTGTAAGCAATGTTTCTACAATTACTGATATATAGATACTGTATAAATGTTCATACATATATATGATGGAACATACTCTGCATGACTTTAATTTGAATGGTATATAATAAAAAATGTGCAGACAATATCATAATTTGTAAATATTATAATTTATTAACTAACAATATATCAGTGCCTTGTGATAAAAGCAGTGTTGAAAGTGGCAGAAGAGGTCATGCTGATTTTAATAAGTGACAATCATGGCCCCAATTTACAAAACTTAACTGTAATATCACAGTGATTATTTGTAAAAAATAAGTATTTTTTGGAAATTTATTTATCAAATATGGCAAAATATTTGTCAGCCATTACAGTGTTCTGCACCTAATTCAATGGTTACTCTAGGGGTTATAGACCCTAATATATGAGGCCCATAAAACCACACAATATAAATACATAATTTCATTGTTTCATTATCTTAACATATCATCAGGTGGAATTGGAAATATTAACCTCACTTTGGCATATTTTGTATGGAAAATTTAAAACCTGCCAACAAGGTTTTAATCCTTAACCTTCTAAACATATTACTGATCTACAATTTTGTAAATAGTTTTCTTTATATTGAGCAAAAGTAATTCTTATTTAAAATTTGATCTTCCACATTATGAAATATAGGGAAATATCTTTGACTTCAATTACCAACCACACCTTCCTCAAATACATTTTATTCAAACTAAAATCTTTAATATAATTTTATGACCACTTTTCTGATGTTTATATATATATTTGGATTATTTTAACTAAATGATGAATGATGGATACTCTCTGACTCTTAAAAGTGCACAAAAAGATCAAAGAAATTGAATGTCTAGTTTGTATTTTCTAGGACTCTCTTAAGTTTAAAGAAAGATAAATGGAAACAGAATTACTTGGCAAAAGACAAATTTTTGCAGTGGTGTGTCAGGTATCAGAGAATGTTCATTTTTTGAAGGGGAAATCTCAAAGCAAAATACAATTGTTTTCTTACTATGCTGACACACAATGCAGTGACGGTCCCTGAATATTCATGTCATGTCTCTTAAAGTCTTAAATAGGCAAAAAGTTTAACTTTGAGGCATTTTCAATTCATCTCATTCAAATAAGATGACATAATTATCCTACTGTTTCCTGAATAAAGCATTATCCTCTTAGCTTTCTTTAAAGTCTCCTTTATTTGCTTGTTTCTAAGACTATAGATTATAGGATTCAAGAAAGGAGGGACTATAGAATAGAACACAGCATTGATGATGTCCTGAATTGTGGGTGAGCTGGAGGTTGGTTTCACATACACAGCAGCACCTGAGCTGAGAAGACGGTCACCACGAGGATGTGAGGAACACAGGTTGCAAAGGCCTTTCCTCACTTGCCCCTGGTTGGACACTTGAGCACAGTAGAAAATATGTGAATATAAGACATGGTGATGAAGGCAAAGCAGCCACCACCAATCAGAAGTGCAGATATAAGATTTAAAATTTCATTGCTTAAGATTTCAGAGCATGAGAGCTTCAACAGAGAGGGGATATCACAGAAAAACTGATGGACCACATTGGACTGACAGAAGGGCAGTCAGAATGTGTTGCCAGTGTAAAATCCAGAGTAGACCAGGTCACTGAATACAGAGGTCAGTGTCATCTGGACACAGACCTGAGGGTTCATGATCACAGGTTAGTGGAGGGGCTGGCAGATGGCCACATAGTGGTCAAGGGCCATGATGGTGAGCAATAGCAGTCCTGTACAAGCAAATAAAATCACAAGGAAGATCTGAGCTGCACATCCAACCATGGAGATCATTCTGTTGTCAAGCAGGAAGATGACACATGCCTTGGGAACAGTGACAGAAATGTAGCACATGTCTAAGACAGACAGATTCCTAAGGAAGAAGTACATGGGGGTATGAAGACTCTGGTTGAGGGTGGTTACTATGACAATGAGAAAGTTGCCCATCAGGGTTGCCAAATACATCAGTAGGAATAGCATGGCATGTAAGACTCTACTTCCAGTCATCAGAAAATCTTGTAAGCAGGAATTCAGTTACCATGACAGAGTTGGGCATTTTTAGGGTAATTTGCTGTGGATGTGGAAAACCAAAGGCAAATAATCCCTGAAAAAAAAAACATGGAGGACAAAACAGGAGGAAAAATATTATCCTAAGGATATTAATAGGCTCATGTTTACCTAATTTTTCTCTTGTCTGGGTTGATAGTAAAACATAACGGAATATTGCCTCATGCTTCTTTAGTCTCCCTGTCTCATACCTTACTTTCAGGAGAGTGTTAGCATTAAAATCTAATTTTTAAGAGCTATTGCCAATGTTTGCATAAATTTCTATCATTTAATAGCTGTAAAATAAGTATGTCTATAATTTAACCAATCAAGGATTGTAAATATTTGTTTCACCAGCATTTTCACTACATCAGCATACCTGTATATCCATTTAAAAATCCTAAGAGATTTTGTCTTAATAAAATATGAATCTCAGTATAATATAATTCCTGAGTATTTTCACCCATATTATCTGTAGTCTTACAGTCCGTGGAACAATCCATATCTAAAGCTAATTTGAAAACCCCAGTCATCCTTTTCTCTCCTGTTTCATTGATGCCAATATTGCCTATTAATTTCCAATTTTTTTCATCCTTTTCTAGGCACTCCTTGAATTTTCATGAACTCAGTTCCCACTGTATAAAACGTTCATTTCTAAAATGCTGATCCAGTAATTTTCTAATTTATTTTTTTCCTATCTCTATTCACTAGCCCTTTCCTAAGGGTGTATTTTCCATCTATCTCATTATTTATATGAAATATCTTCTTCCCTGGCCTCTTCTTCCATGGTTCTCCCTTGGCTTCATTTCCTTTCATTTTGTCCCAGATTTCTTTCTTTAATTCCAGGCTGGTTATGATTCTGGGGATTGGATTATGTGCCCCATATAGCTATGCTCAAGTCATAATTTACATTCCTGCAAGTGTGATCCCTTTTGTAAATAGGACTTTGGGAAATGTTATTATTACTTAAGATGTGAACTCATTTGTGAATAGGATCTTTAAATAACCTATTAAGATTAGGCCAAATAGAATCAGGGTGGGTCTTAATCCATATGACTGGAGTCCTTATGTGCAAGGAAATTCAGATGCAGTCAGTTAGTAAAATTCAGAAATTAGTTTAAGCAAAAGGATAAGACACAAGCCAGAACAAGGCTTGTGGCAAGTGAGCACTAATATGCTATAGAATTTTTTTGATTTTTTTTTGTAAATTTTATTGATAATATTATTTTCTAAGACATTTTTCTTATTAATTCACATTACATTTTTGCAACACATTAACTATTTACTTTTTTTGAAGGTTTAAAATTTTTTTAACAAATCAATTTTATTGATACATATTAATAAAGCATAAATCCATCCAAAGTGTACAATCAATGCTATTTCATATAATCACAAAGTTATGCATTCATCCACCAGTCATTTTTAGAGCATTTTCATTATTCCAGTAATAATAATAATAATAATACAAAAAAACAAAAACCTACCAACCAAAGAAATAAACAAAGCTCATCAACTCTCAGCCTCTCTATGCTTCCCCTACCATAAGTTGCTGCTATTCTGTTTCCTTCTCTCTAGTATATTGGTATTTAAATTCCATAAAAGCAGTCTTATATATGCAATATCACCCATATTTGTATTTTACATTAGGTTTCATTATGTTATACAGTCCCATATTACATTTTTTAGCTTCCTTTTAGGCTTCCCTTTCAATCACTGTCATACCCATATACTAGCTCTCACTATTTCCATTTATTTCCAAAGACTTAAAACAACCTTTTAACCAATTCTGCACAGATCAACCATCAGTTTTCCATTCTCTACCATGCTTCTATATTCTGGTGACCTATATTCTAATTATTAATTCCATGAGTTTCCATAATATATTAAGTTCATAATAATGCAATCATATTGTATTTGTCCCTTTGTGTCTGCTTCACTCAACATAATGTCCTCCAGATTCATCCATGTTGTCATATGCTTCAGGACTTCATTTCTTCTTACGGCTGCATAACATTCCATTGCCTATATACAGCATAATTTGTTTATTCATTCATCAGTTGATGGACACCTGGGCTGTTTCCAACTTTTATGAACATCACTATGTAGATGTCTGTTCATGTCTCTGATCTCAGTTCTGGGTATATATGTAGCAATGGTATTACAAGGTCCCATGGCAAGTCTATATTCAACCTGCTTAGAAACTGCCAACCCAGTCCTCGACAGTGGCTGTACCATTACATTCCAACCAATAGTGAGTAAGCATTCCTATCTCCTCACATCCTCTCCAACATTTACAGTTTTCCAACTTTCTAATAATGGCTAATCTAACAAGTGTGAAATGATGCCTCGTAGTTTTGATTTACAATTCCCCACTAGTACGTTGAACATTTTTTCATGTGTTTCTTCAACATTTGCATTTATTCTTTGGAGAATTTTCTTCTCAAGTCTTTTGCCCATATTATATTCAGAGTTTGTCTTTTGATTGTTGAGTTGTATGATTTCTTTATATATCATGGATATTAAGCCCTTATTGGATATGTGATTGCCAAATATTTTCTCCCGTTGAGTTGGCTGCCTTTTCAACCTTTTGACAGTGTTTTTTAAGCTGGAAAAGTGTTTAATTTTGAGGAATTCCCATTCATCTATTTTTTTCCTTTGTTGCTCACGCATGCTTTGGGTGTAAGGTTTAAGAAACTACTGCCTACCACAAAATCTTGAAGATGTTTTCCTCAATTTTCTCCTAAAAGTTTTAGGGTTGTTGCTTTATATTTAGGTCCTTGACCAATTTTGAATTAACTTTTGTAATAAAGTGTGAGAAAGGGGTCATCTTTCTTTCATTTGGTTATGGCTATCCAGTTCTTCCAGCACCATTTGTTGAATAGACTCTTCTGGCCCAGTTGGGTGGGTTTAATAGCCTTGTCAAAAATGACTTGATTGTAGATGTGAGGCTCAATTTCAGAGTCCTCATCAGTTCCATTGGTCATTCTGACTATCTTTAGGCTAGGACCATGCTTCTTTTACCACTGTACCTGACTACAATGCCATAAAGCCAGAAAGTAAGAGTACTCCTGTTGGGATTTATACTGTTTGGGGTGGGCTTTGCTTCCTGGATCTGCACTTCCATCTCTCTCATTAGGGTTGGGAAGTTTTCAGCCATTATTTCCTTCAATGGATTCATATTCAAGGAAGGTTGGGGTCACAGAAAGG
>JAQZBX010074108.1:0-14802 GCA_029593785.1 Cabassous unicinctus
AATGTAAATCAAACGAAAATGAGATATCATTTTACACCTACTAGAATAGCTACTATTTAAAAAAAAAAAAAAGAAAATTACAAGTGTTGGAGAAATGTAAAGAAATAGAAATACTCATTCACTGATGGTGGGGATGTAAAATGGTGCAGCTGCTTTGGAACACAGTTTGGTAATTCCTCAGGAAGATAAGTACAGAATTACCATATGACCCAACAACTCCACTTATAAGTATATACCCAGAAGAATTGAAAGCAAAACTTGAACAGATATTTGCACACCAATGATCTTAGAGGCATTATTCACAATTGCCAAAAGATGGAAGGAACCCAAGTGTCCATCAACAGATGAATGATTAAACAAAATGTGTTATATAAATACAATGGAATATTATTTAGCCATAAAAAGGAATGTGGTTCTGATGCATGTACAACATGGATGAACCTTGAAGACATTATGCTAAGTGAAATAAGCCAGACACAAAAGGACAAATAGTGTATGATCTCAATGATATGAATTAATTAAATAAGCAAAATCATAGAGTTAGAATCTAGAATATAGGTTACCAAGGGATAAATTGGGGGTAGAGAATGAGGAGTTGATGTTGAATTTGTACAAAATTTCTATTTAGGTTGATTTAAAAGGTTTGGAAATGGATGGTCGTGATAGTAGCACAACTGTGAATGTAATTAACAGCACTGCATTATATATGTGGAAGTAGTTAAAAGGGGAAATTTTAGGTTCTATATGTTACTAGAATAAAATTAAAAGATAAAACCTAGGACTGTATAACATAGTGAACCCTATTGTAGACTATGGAATATAGTTAATAGTACAAGTTTAAGAATGTTCTTCCATGAACTGTAACATATGTATGACACTAATATAAGGCGTTAATAATAAGGGTGGTATATGGGGAAAATATATACCTAATATAAACTATAGTTAATAGCACTATTTTAATATTCTTTCATCAATTGTAACAAAGTTATCACACTAATCAAAGTGTCAACAATAGAGGATATATGGAAACACTGTATTTTATTCATGATTTTTCTATAAACCTACAATTTATCTAATTAAAAAAAATTAGATCAGAATAGGGCATAATTCACAGGCCTGTGTATTGGGTGTTTTAAATGAGGTAATCATTATAATTTGAATAGTCATATCTCCACAGAGGAATTGTGCTTTGTTTCACACAGTGCTTATAGCATAGAATCTCTCAATAAGTGCTGGCTACTACTGTTAAAAATTAGTACAATGATTTAAAAAGTGCTATCATCAATTGTGACAAATGTTCCACACCAATGCAAGGTGTTGGTGATGGGGTGGTATATGGGAATCCTGTATTTTTCACATGATTGTGCGGTAAACCCACGATTTCTCTAATAAAATACTTTTTAAAAAATATATAGGTCAGTTAATTGGATCTACATCAAGAAAAATATATTGGAGATGGAATAAATAGAGATAAAATAAAATATTTTATCTTTCTTATCCTTAGTCAATCTAAAAGACAACTGCTTGTTTAAAGAAATAATGGTAAGAATTCATGGTGTGATCATAGCATACAGGTAAGTAAAATAAATAACAATGTCATGAGACAGGTGGGAGGAACTGGGAATAATCTGCTATAAAGTGCCTGTACCACATATGACGAAGTATAATGTTATTTGAAGGTGAACTTAGATTAGTTAAAATGTATATTTCAAACTCTAGGGCAGCTGCTAAAAAAATTAATAAGATGTATAATTGATCATCTAAGAGAACAGAGAAAATGGAATATTATAATACGCTCAATTAAAATCAGAGAAGGCAGAGAAATAAGAATGGGGGAAAGAAAGAGCAAATGCAACAAATAGAAAACAATTGCAAACATGGTAAATATTAATCCAATTATATCAAAAATTACATTAAATATGTATGCTGTAAAAGCACCAACTACATATCAGAGGCTGTTAAAAAGATTTTAAAAGGCCAACTGTTATTGTCTATAAGAAACACACTTTAAATATAAAACTTAGACTTGAAAAATGGTTAAAATGGGAAATTTTGAGATATATATATATATCTACAAGAAAAAGTCTAATATAAAGTAAAGGGATGGAGGAAGGTGTTAAAACTAATTGAAAGCTGGAGTAACTATAGTAATTTCAGCAAATCAGACTTCATAACAGAGAAAATTATTGGGCATAAAGGGGGTCATTAAATAATGATAAAGGGGTCAATTATCCAAGAACATAACAATCATAAATGTTTATGCACCCAACAAGATCACCAAAATACATGAGGCAAAAATTGATAGAGTTGAAAGGAAAAACAGACAAGCCCTCTAGTGTGGTTGGAGACCTCAACACGGCTCTTTCTGTAATTGTAATTGATACATTAAACGGGCAGAAATCAGTAAGGATGGTAGCACATTATCGTGAGTGTAAAACAGCACTGAACTGTGTAGGTGAATGGGGCTAAAAGGGGTAACTTTAGGATGTATATATTACTAGAATAAAAATTAAAAGATAGGACGATACAACACAGTGAACCCTATTGTAGAGAATGAACTATAGTTAATAGTACAAGTATAGGAATATTCTTTCATTAATTATAGCAAATGTATGATACTAATACAAGGTGGTAATGACAGGGAAAATACACCCTAATGTAAATAATGGATGATAGAACTATTTGAATAATCTTTCGATTGTAACAAAGGTAACTATTGTTTAAAAAATAGTACAATTATTTTTAAAATAATTTGTTAATTATTATTAATAATTTGTTACTATTAATCAATAGTAACAAATGTTCCACTCCAATGTAAGGTGTTGATTGTGGGGTGGTGTATACAAATCCTTTATTATATGTGTGATTTTTTCTGTAAATTCAAAACTTCTCCAATAAAAAATATAGAAAGCTCACCATATTTGTTTTCTGTTGTTACATAAAAAATTGGCACAAATTTAGCAACTTAAAACAACATGCATTTATCATCTCACAGTTTTCATGTTTCAGAAGTCCAGGAAGAGTTTAGCTGGCTCATCTGTTCAGGATGTCAAAGACTGGAATCCAGGAGAAGGCCAGCTGAGTTCCTTCTGTACTTTGGGGTTCTCTTCTAATCTCACACAATTGTGAGTAGCATTCAGTTCCTTGCAGTTTGTAAAACTGACTTTCCCATTTTCTTGCTAGCTGTCAATTAGGGACCAGGATCTTCATATGCAGATCATGTGTCTCTTTGCTTTCTTCAGGCCAGCAGGTGAACATCTTTGTGAAACTGCACTCTCTTTTAAAGGGCTCCCCTGATTAAATCAGGCCCCTTAGGGTACTCTTCCTGTTGATTAACTCAAAACTAATTGATTCATAACCTAATTAAGAAAGTACTGGTCATACTTATTAGTCCTACCCACACTGAAAGGGATGGGATTATATAGAGCATGAATTCTGGGGAGGGGGTGGGGAAGGGGGGATTTTTGGGGCCATGTTAGAATTCTACAACCATAGCAAATCTGTTTCCATCCTGACATCCTTTTTGATTTGTTTATTGATTACCTGGACTTCATCAATTAGTAGTTATTTCAAGAGCTCATGTAGGCTATAGTCCCTGAGTTCTTTCATGCCTGAGAATTTCTATCAAGAGTTGCTTTTACTATAAATGGTAACTTAGCTCAATAAATATTCTTAGGTCATTTTCACTTTCTTGCAGATTTTTACAGACTCTCCAGATGGCATTGAATATTGTTGTGGAGAAATCTCAGATATTCATAATTTCTTTCTTCCCACCCACTGCTGAAGACAGGATTTTTTTTTTCTTGCCTGGATGCCTAATAAAGTTCTTTTTCTAGTCTATAATTTAACTAGGATATATTCTCACATCTGTCTTAATTTGGGAGAAATTTGTCCCTTTTATATATCTTAATAGTTTTTCATTTTCATTAAGCAGATTCTCTTCTTCAACGATAGCAATTGCCCTTATATTAGATCATCTTTGGCCTCCAAAGCTCTCAATTTTGTAATTTTTAAAATCTCTTCATTTTTCCTCATTGAATTTATTATCTTCAGTGTATCCCCCATGGGAGAAACTCAGTGTTTTACTTTGCCTTTCCTGCCTCTTGTTGTTTCTAATTTATTAGAGCTATAGTTGTTCATGTTTTGAACTTGATTTGTTTTACTAGCTCTGAAATTTCCCTTTTCATTTTATTCCCTTATTTACTGCCTTGTCTTTGACCTGTTGTCTTATTGATTTTGTATTTTTATTAAGTTCTTTATAGCTCAAAACATACTCAGAATGTTTTCTTCCCTTCTTTGGACACGATTTTTTTCCTGAATGACTACTTCATCTGTCTCATTTTGCACTATTCCTTTTATCCACCATTTTGCTGGAATGTTTATTTAGCTGTTGACCATTTTTTTGAAACCTTGCTATTGGTAATGAATGTAGCTCTAATCCAAACATTATTTTTCCCTGATATAGAGAGAGTGAATTCTCCTTGGTCCTGTTACATTTTATCCAAACTATGGTTTTTAGGACAGGACCTGGATTTTTATTCATTTATCTGTACTCTGAGTGTTTGCGGAATTGAAAAAGAGAAGAGGAAATCTTAAAATAAATGCATATCCCCTAAAGAAACTGTTTTCTGTTCCTCTTCAGAATTCTTTTGAATATCCTGTAAAAAAAACACTCCACTCAACCAGAGGTATTTCTTGCTCCAAAGGACTTTGATTCATTCAAATCAGAAAGCACATCTGGAAAAGGCCATTTCCATTTGAGTTGCAATCTTCCTCTCAAGAGTTTCATTTTGACTTTTCCCCAGACTGCTTCTCTCCATTTTGGAGATTAAATGAGAAATTCCAGGATTTTGTCAGCTCACCTTCCATTTTCATTTACCCTTCTGTAATTCAGCAGAATTAAGAACTATGTTGATGTAGAATCTCCAGTTTCTTTCCTAGGTCACCAGTTTTCAAAGTTTACAGGGTAAGATTTTGCTACTTTTCATTCCTTATGTATTAGGGGAGCTAAAATCTGCAGTGAAGCTTCACTCAACCATCTTTTCCTGGAAGTCTCTATTATTTTAGTTCTCTTTTTATAGACAGCAGAATTAAAATATTGAAAAACATCTAAATGGCAACGGTTAAAACATATTCAATGCCTGTGTAGCCAGAAGTTTGAATAGGAGGAGACACTTCATGTGTTGATAAGAAAAGATCTCCTGAATCCAATGTTAGGTGAACAAAGGAAAGACACAGAATAGAGGGTATAATATGCTATACTTGTGTGAAAAAATGGGGGTCGTATAATAACAGAGTGTACCCTGATGTACTAGTTTATGCACAAGTATTTCTGGACAGATATATAAGTAATTAATGGGAGACTTTGGAAATTATACTATATTCTTTCTTTTGAATTTTTAAACATGAATACCTTACCTATTCAAACTAAATTTTAAAAGTTTTTTTTTTTTTTTAATGCATTATCAACCCTAAGTAAAACAAGCATATGTAACTGACTACTCTTATTTTCTGGGGAGGCCAGCAACAGATATTGCTGCAAAGATGCAAATAGTTATTTGCCCAATTTCAATATTCTAGGAATATAATGATTCCTCTAGAATCTGAGCAATTCTCCTAGTAGGCTGAACTCTGATATATGTAAAATCTCTCAACCATGAATTTGTGGTTCACCTGGTACCCCCTTTAAAAAGTTTTTATTAAATACTGAAGAGATAAAAAATAAAATATATGAAACACTTCACTTGCAAAGGATAAAGAAAATAATGCATTCAACACCAATGTATATGTCACCCCCATTAAGAAAGAAAAATTATGGCCCTTGAAGTCTTTTATGTATAGCTTCTTAAACCCATTCATTTTATTACCTTTTTAGATGATATTCACCATTCTAAATTTATGTTTTTAAATAACATCGTGTTTAGTTTTTCATGTTTTGAACTTAACATCAATTTGAATCCTGTTTGTATTCTTTTTGCTTCTTTTGCTTAAAAGTATGTTTTTCCAATTCAACCTTGATATAGCTCAAACTCATTGATTTTTCTCAACTCTCTAGTATTCTACTATTTGAATATAACACAGTCCATTTAGCTATTTGACTGTTGAAAAACTGATGCATTGATTTCTAGAGATATTTTTCTTCTTCAAACGCCACTGCTTTAAACATCTTGTACATGACTCCTGTTGCATGTGTAAAAGAGTTTCTCTAAGGTATTTACATAGGTATTTTATTAACATCATAGGAATAATCATGTTTAATTTTTGTAGCTGTGATGTTTAGGCCAATGTGTCAACTCGACCAGGTAATGGCGCCCAGTTGTCTGGTCAAACAAGCACAGGGCAAATTGTAATTCATGGGCATTTCATGGACTTTAATCATTGGTGAGTTGATTACATAGATGGCTGGTTACATGTACAATCAACTAAGGAGATTGTCATCAGCAATGAATGACGTCTGATCCAATCAGCTGAAGGCCTTAAAAAGGAGGTGATTTCAGCATTCAGAGAGAGAATTCCAATCTCTACTTCAGACAGTCAGTTGTCTCCTGGGAATTCATCAAGGACCTTTATTGGAGGCCCTAGTTTGCAGCCTGCCCTGTGGAATTGGGACTTGTGCATCCCCACGGTTGCATGAGACAATTTTATAAAATCTTACACTATTTACAGATATCTCCTGTTGATTGTTTCTCTAGAGAACCCTAATACACTAGGCTATTCAAACTTGTTTTTCTAAGTGGTCATATCAAGGTATAAAATTTCTGGTTGTCCCACATCCTTACCTTCACTTTGTATTTTCTGACCTTTTAATTTTTCTCCCTGTATACCCAAGATGTTAAGTGATATCTCACTGTGGTTTTAATTTGTGTTTATTGGCATTTGGGTTTCCCCTTCTGTGAAGTGCATGTTTACACGTTTTCTCCATTTTTATTGGATTTTCTTCTCTTAGTGACTTCTGGTGTTTGTTACATGTCTTGATACCAATCCTTTATCAGATACATTTGATGAAAATACTTTCTTCTAATTTGTGGATTGTCTTTTCATTATTTATGATGTCTTTTAATAAACAGAAGGTCTTAACTTTAATGTTATTAAATTAATCAAGTTTTTCCTTAAATGGTCCATCCTTATTGTGTGTATGTGTGTGTGTGTGTTTATGTTCATACAAGAAAACTTTCTTTATCTCAATGATCTAAAATATATTCTCTTATTTTTTAAAATAAAAGTTTATTCTTTGTATTTCATACCTAGGTCTTAAGACATCTGGAGTTGGATTTTGTATGTGATATAAGGTAAGATTACAACTTCATTTTATTACATATAGATAGCTATGTATACTTTCATTTAATCAAGTGTTTTCCTACTAATTTGCATAAATCAGGTTTCAGATTCTGTAGTTGTGTTTTTATGCTAACTGTTCATTTCATTGGTGATTTGACCATTGCTTCAACATTATACTACTGTACTAATTACTGTACTATAGTAATTCTTGATATGCAAAAAGGCAAGTCTCTCCATTTTCTTATTTCTGACTAATTAGTTATTATTTACCCTTTGCTTATCTATGTAAATTTGCAAAAAAGATTGTCAAATTACACACACAAATCTGTTATTTTTATTAGAATTACTTGTATCTATTTATATAATTCTGAGATATTTAATCCATGATCATGATATATGTATCTCCATTTTTTGTATTTTATCAATGCTTTAAAAATGTTTTATTATTTTATTCACAAAGAACATGCGTAACTGCTTTTAATTTTTTCCAAGATACTTTATATTCTTTGTGTTTTTACTATAACTAGCTATTTTATCATGTACAGAAATGTTACTGATTTGTGGATATTGATTTTCTTTATCCAAAAATCATGCTAAATTCTCTGGTTAGTTTTAATAATACATTTGTAGAATCTTTTGATAGTCAATGTACACAATCATATCATCTGAGAATTTTTCTAATTGTTATATAATTTATTTCTTTTTCTTGCCTTTTTGTGCTAAATAGTGCCTACAATACAATTTTGAAAGGAAGTAATAAAGGTCATTTTTGTTTTATTCCTGATATTAAAGGGAATAGTCTCAAAGTTTCACAGATAATTATGACATTTGCTGTAGGATTTCTTAGTATTTCTTATTAGGTGAAAGAAGTTACAATATGCTCCATATTTGCTAAGAATTTTTATCATAAATGGATATTTAATTTTATCAAATACTTCTGCATTCATTGAGTGATTACATGGCTTTTCTTCTTTAAATTGTTGATGAAATTGATTTATTAGTTGAATATCAAATGGTAAACTAAAGTTCCACTCCTCAGATGATCGCAAAATACTCAGGACATGCTATCTCTTTATGCCATGCAAGATTTAGTTTGCTAATGTGTTGCTTAGAATTTTTGGAACAAAAATGTATTTTAACACTTTGCATTCTTCTACTACTCCTTTCAGTTTTGCTACCAGAGTCATGGTACCCTCATAAAATGGGGAGATTTTCTTCCTTTTCTATAGTTCATAAAATATTTTGTTAATATTTTATGTTTAGTATTATTTGTCCTTTGAATGACTGGTGTATACATTGATAAAACAATCTGGTGACTAGTTGTTCATTTGCTACTTCATTTGTCAGTTTCTATGGGAGTATTTTCACTCACTGATTTACTATTTTAATGGTCATGGGATTTTTCATTCTTGAGACAGTTTTATTAAATTGTATTTTAAAGGAATATATCCATTTTATCTAATAAAGTTTCCTCTTACTATATGCTTAATATCTATAGTATCTATAATTATGAAATCATTTTCATTCCTGACATTGATTATTCTTTCGCTCCCACCTCACTCTTTCTCTCCCCTTCTCCCTCTCTCTCTCCCTTACATTCTCTTTCCCTCATCAAGGTTGCCATGGGTTTGTGAATTTTATAATTCTTTTCAAAGAACAAAATTTGCCTTTGTTGATCTTTATTCACATTCATTTTCTATTTAATTAATTCCTGGCCTTTATTATTTCTTTGCATTTTATTTCTTTGGCCTTATTCTGATACTATTCCCCTAATTTCTGCAGATAGATTATGAATTAATTAATTTTATTCTTTTCTTTCCTATTATGTGCACTTAAGGATCTAAATTTACCTTATAATTGTTCCTTCGCTGAATAAGCTAATTATTGGTTAATTTTTAAGTATTTCTTGATTTCTATTATTACTCTTTTTTTCCTTTAAGTTCTTATTGTGTTTTTTTCCAAATATATGGATGTTTCCTGGTTATCTTTGTATTATTTATATCAAATTTAATTGTATTGTAGTCCAAGAATAAGGTCTGTATGATTCAAATTCTTGACATTTGTTGAAACTTATTTTATGACCTGTTGAGCAATCAATTTTTATAATGTTGAATATGCAATTGAATAAAATATATATTTTGCCATTTCTAGGTACATTGCTCTATTATATATACTTAAAATGAAACTAGATAATTGTATCCCTCATATTTCTTTATTTTTCATTTACTGAGACAGGTGAGTTAACATCTCCCACTAATAATGCAAACTTTTGAGTTTGCTGATACTAATTTTAACCTTCTCCCGCCTCACTAAAATAAACATTATTCTCAGTTTTTTGGCACTCATCTTTTGCTTTTCTTTGCAGTTTTCCCACCTAATTATGCATCCCTAAACAATATAGTTAAGTTTTGCTTGTTGTTGAACCTCGTATAAATGGATTACTTTGTGTCTGTATTATGAATTATTTTGTGTCTGGCTGCTTTTTCTTTCACTCAATTCACCTGTTAATGTTGATGACAGCTGCACGTTTTGGGTTGTTTTTTTTTTATTGCTATTTATCATATACTTATATGATTTATTCTGTATGAATATTCTGTGATTTAATTATCCATTGACTTTTTAATAAGATTTTCAGACCATCACAATACAGGGAATTCAGGTCACAAATATGGTTAAAATTCAGCTTACTTCTGCTAGTTCTTAGGACAGGTTTTCCATACTTCACTCAGCTCCAATGTTCAGATAGGGCAATTTCTTTGGAATCCACTGGGGTTGTTAAGTTATTTCTAGTTTGCCTTTACACTGAAGGTAATAAAGTCTTTTGTGCTTGCAGTTTTATAGGGGCCTCCTATTTGACTTCTTACCTTGGGTTTGTGTGTCCTGAGCTTCATGAAACCCAGTTGCACTCAGTTTAGTGAAGTCCTTCAAGGCAAAAACTAGCTTCAGTATTTCACCTTTTTCTCATAGTATCCACCTTCATTTAGTCTTTGGTCTTACTATTCCTTTGCTTGTTGTCACCAACCCGATGCATTTAAGAGATCTTTTGTTTGATAACATAACTTTGTAGTTGCTTTTAGTAAGAGGCTAATCTTGATACCTCGTTCACCATATTGTAGGAAAAGGGAGTAATCCCTTGCACTTTTTCAGTGTGCTCCTGTAGCAACTTTAAAAATGTCCTCAAGATTCTTCACACTCCTCTTATGGAGACGTAGAATCTGTATGCCCTCTCCTGAAATCTCAGCTCTGTGACTGTCTGACCAATGGAATGCAATGTAGGTGGCACTGTGCTAATATCCAGTCTCAGAACTAAAGAAAAAGGCAACTTCCCCCCCTCATCTCTAGGATGCTGCTTATTCCAAATACATCATAAATTCAACTATTTACTTTGCATAACTGGTCCCCCTCATTGACCTAGTATTCAATTATTTTAAACACTGAACCTGGCTAAATCAAAGTCATGGTCTCAACAATTATTCTACATTTTTTGCTTAATAACCCATCAATGCAATAACTGTAGCAAAAAATTCATATCATTTTCAGAGAAAAAAAAATAATTATTTTAATAGTATAATTAATGACTTTTTTTCATAGTTAATATAAGCAATTGGGCTAAGCGTAGGCTGAGTATTAAATATTAATAAAGCATCCATGTAAAATAGATAATAAGAAAGTGGTAGGTATTTATTAAATGTACAACATAGAATTTGGGTAAAAAAATTTATTCCAAGAGATGAAAAGTGAAGGATCATTTGATGTTAAATAAACATAAAAGGGGAGTGGATGTGGCTCAAGTGGTTGAGAGCCTGCTTCCCAAATGCGGGATCTTGGGTTCGGTCCCTGGTGCCTCCTAAAAACAAACAAAAAACAAGCAAGCAAATAAACGAACAAAAAAACAAATCAGAGGAGCTGATGTGGCTCAGAGGTTGAGTGCCAGCTTCCCACATACGAGGACCCAGTTTAATTCCTGGCTCTGATAAGTCAAAAAAAAAAAAAAAAAAAGTAAAAAATAATACTATCAGAACCAATGATCATCAACCATAGCTACAAATTAGAAGCATGCAGGGGCTTTTTAAAAATTTAATTATTCAAGCCCCATTATTACCCAAATCAGCAGAGTTGAGAAGAACTTGTCTAAAGCAATGATTCTCAACCAAGGCCGAACATTATAATCATCTTCAGAGCTTTTAATATACAAATTTCCAGGCCACATCTCAGACCAATTGAATCTGAGTCTATGAGTACTTTTTAAAGCTCTCCAGAGTTTTCCAATGTGCATCCAAAGTTGAGAACCATTGATCTAAAATATATGATTGGTTGCATATATTGTAATATAGGGAAAACTTTGAATAGTTAAAAGTTTTATATAATAAATAAGTACATTTTCATAACATAAAGATAATAAATCCTGCCAGAAAGAAAAATCAATGATGTATAGAAAATTTGAAACGAAATGTTCTATTCAACTTGGAGAAACTAAAAATATTCTTTTCTAAACTAGAAAGTAAATTATTCTCTTCAATGTCTATTGAATGCATTTCATTTATTTATAAAAATATTATTTATCATCTCTTTTCAATAATTACTGGCTTAAATGCAGAAGACATATTGAGAAAATCAAAGAATATGTTGACCCTCATGGTGCTCATAGTCTAACGAGGAGACAAAAAATTGAAAAATCATGCAAATATATGTGTAATGACAAATTTTGAAAGTGGCTATGGAGGAAAGATTCATGGTACTATAAGACATCTTATAGGAGAACTTGTCAGAAGTGATGCTGTGTCAGGTTTAGGGCCCAAGAAACTGGCGGCTTCCTCTCCCTGTGCACTCCCTGTGTTGGGACCCTCAGCCTTGGAAGGCAGCCATTACGATGTAAAGAAGCCCAAGCAGCCAGGCGAGAGGCCTCCATGGAGAAGAACCAAGGCCCCTAGATCAAAGCCTTGTCTGAACTCCAGTGGACAGCCCACACCAATTGGCCAACCATGTGAATAAGCTATCTTGAAGTAAATCATGCAGTCCCCTCCTCAACCAGTGGGGTGGGGTGGGGGGGTACCAGGGAAGTCTTCACTGAAGAGCATATAAGAATTACTGCGTAAGACTTCTGTCAGTTCATTGGACTCACCCAGGACAACTAACAAGATGATGACTGACAACGACCATATCAAGGAACAGAGAGAGTCTGAAACTGCAAGCAAGAAAGTCCCATCCATCTGCCCCATGGGATCTAAGCCCCCTCTCAATTAGAGGTGGAGTGGGCATCACCATCACAGAATCCTCAGAATTGGGGAATGGACGATGGACTAGAGTAGACTTACAGTTGTTCTACTGTAGACTTGTTGTAATCCTAGCAATGAAAGAACTTTTATCATGGATGTGGGGGCAGTGGCCACTGGAGTTCTGAGGGCAGGGAGAGGGAAAAATAGGTGTAATATGGGGGCATTTTTGGGACTTGGGAATTGTCCTGAATGACATTGCAATGACAGATGCAGGCCATTGCATATCTTGTAATAACTAGCAAAAATGTGCAGGAGAGAGTGTAAACTACAATAGAAACTATAATCATCACTTAGTGGCAATGCTCCAAGATGTATTCATCAATTGTGGCAAATGTACCACACTAATGAAGGATGTTGTTGATGTGGGAAAATGTGAGAGGGCTAGGGAGTGGGACATAGAGGAATCCCCTATATTTTTTGTGTAACATTTATGTAATCTAAGTTTCTTTTAAAAATAAAAATAAAGAAGTATATTAAATAAACAAATAAAATACTTCTATAAGAAATGTCACCTTTGGTTATGATTTATTTGTAAGTCAGAGTATTTTAGTTGGGCAATTGAGTGGATTATGTGCAAACCTGATGAATATTACTTAGTATATTTTTTGAGTTAGAAAACAATATAAAATTCAAATATATTTTGGATAACACATCACTATCATCAGGACACATAATGGTGCTAAAGAGAAAACCAGTATATAGTAAAAAAAGAAAATGCTGTAGCTGATGGGAGACATAGAGAAGTCAAAACAAATTCTTAAAATCCACACTATCATTTTAATATCTATTCCCATCTTCATTAGAATACTATGCTCTTTTTAAACCACAAATTATAGGGTTTTTTTTGTAGGATCCAGCATAAATGTAAAGAGAATAATAAACTTGATTTTTTCTTGCTCTTATTTTCCATAACAAGGAGGTGAAAAGAAGACTCATCATAGGTTTCTGGGAAATACTTGTATTGAGTCTCATGGGTTCCCACACTCAAATACTGCTGCATACACTTAAATATTGTTTCAACCCATTGATTATGAATTATATTCACACTGATCTAAGCATATCCTTGCCTAAATATTTTGATGTAAGGGTAACTGGAAGATGAGTGAATATAGTCAGCTCTCTGCCTGCAGTACAGAAACAAATGTATGTTGGAGTGTTTTCTTGTCCATATATTGCCTTCTTGCCCAGCACTTGTCAAGGATATGATTGCAAATAGTGATACAGCATTAAGACTCAGACAATATCCTGACATATGATGGATTGAAGCAGCGAAATAGTCAGACCTTATGATTTTCAGACAGCTTCTGCAACTGCTTCTCTTTGATATACCAGTGAACAGAACTGGAGCAAGAATTTATATCCTTTTCAAAAGTGTTCAAGTACAATCATGACCTACAGTTCTTTCTAGAAACCCCAAGCCCTCTCTTAAGCCTCACTGAGGTCTCTAGTATAAGTAGGAAATTATAATTTTTGAGTTAAGTACTCAGCTACACAGTAGTTCATGCTGTCCCCCTTTTTTAATGTGCCCCATTGGGAATTAATAGTATTCAGATTTATTTTCCATAATTTAGAGCTTGCCTTATAAAATATTAAAATGCTTATTAATGTTTGGAAAAGTAGCAGAGGCACTAATATATATTGCAAGCAGCATGCTGCTGTTCTTCAGCCACATACTAATTAGACACATATACAAATACCTCGATTAATTTTTGTCTTCATTGTTCAGAAAGCAAATGGAAAAGGGTACACAGAAATGCATTTAAAGATCCTTAGGACAAGGCAGTGTTTACCTGAACAGTAGCCATTGGCTCAAACTGGTTAAATAATACTTATGAACACATAATATGTGTAGTGATTTAAAAGGTTTCTTACCTTCTCACTCAAAAAGAGAAAACACTGAATTCCCAAACCTTAGTTAAAATCAAAATAATAACCATACACTTTCATATTATGAATCATCTGTGCTGCCCAGTCACCATTACCAGGTTCAGTGCTTTTCCTCTCCAAGAATCATAATGAATTTGAAGTTTTATTCACCCTTTCAGGCTGATGCTCATGAACTGCCTTGGCAAGATAACTAAAAAGATTATAGATACATTCTCTGTCCGTGGAGCAGTATTGCACATATCCAGTTTTCTTTTTGCTGATTTCACTAATCAAAGGATAAAATTATTTTTCAAAAGCATATATTATAGTGTGTGATATCCATATTTCTACAGAACTTCAGGTAACACTGTGTTTTTTTTAT
>JAQZBX010074109.1:0-14803 GCA_029593785.1 Cabassous unicinctus
TTTTTTTAAAGATTTATTTATTTTATTTATTTATCCCCCCTTGCTGCTTGTGCTGCTGTGTCCACTCACTGCGTGTCTTCTCTGTGTCTGCTTATCTCCCCCTTGCTGTGAGGTCTTGCCGCATCAGCCCACGGCGCCGCGCGAGCCGGCCTGCCCTCACAAGAAGGCGCTGGGAAGCGAACCCGGGGCCTCTCATATGGTAAACGGGTGCTCTATCCATTGTGCCACACCTGCTTCCTGCCGTGAGGTTGCTGCATCAGCCCACCGCACTGCTCAGGCCGGCGTGCCCTCACAAGGAGGCCTCGGGACGCGAACCTGGGCTTCCCATATGGTAAATGGGGGCTCTATCCACTGAGCCACACCCGCTTCCCTGCTAGTAGCACTTTAAATATGTCATCCTACTGTCTTTGTGCGTTCAAGGTTTCTAATGAGTAAAGAGCATTTAATCTTACTGAATCTTTTTTTGCATATAATACAGTGATTCTTTCTAGTGGCTTCTCTCTTTATCTTTGGCATTTGACAGTTTAAGTATATGTTCCAGTGTGGGTCTATTTGGGTTTATTCAGTTTGGAGTTCATTGTGCATGCCTTGGATGTGTATGTTCATGTTTTTCATTAACTTTGGGAAGTTTTCAGCCATTAGTTCTTTGAATATTCTCTTGGCCCCTTTCTCTCTTTCTTATCCTTCTGGGACTCCCACAATATGCAGATTGGTATATTTGATGGTGTCCCACAGGTTCCTCAAACTCTGTTCACTTTTCTTTCTTCTTTCTTCTTTCTGCTTCTCAGACTGGATGATTTCAATGGCCTTTTCTTTAAGTTCACTGATTCTTTCTTCTGCCAGTTCCAATCTGCACTTGAATCCTTCTAAGGAATTATTAATTTCTGTTACTGTGGTAGGTTAGTCAGCCAAAGGGGTGCTGATACAAAATACCAGAAATCTGTTGGCTTTTATAAGGGGTATTTATTTGGGGTAGGAGCTTACAGTTACCAGGCCATAAAGCATAAGTTATTTCCCTCACCAAAGTCTATTTCCATGTGTTGGGGTAAGATGGCTGCCAATGTCTGCCAAGAGTTCAGGCTTCCTGGGTCACTCTCTTCCCAGGGCTCTGCTTCTCTCTGGGCTCAGCTGCTGTGCTTTCTCCACAAGGCCAGCTGTAGACTGTGAGGTGAATGGCTCTGTCTCTCTCACCAGGGCTTCTGCTGTGTCTAAGGAGCCATCTCTATTCTTCTGTGTTCTCCTGTGTGTTTACTTCCTGGGCTTCAGTTCAAAACTCATAACTCTGTCCTTTGCCATGTCTTTTCTCTGTGAATCCCTGCCCACTCTACTGATGTGGCCCAATCAAAGTCCTAATTATAATTTAACCAATTAAAAGTGATACCTCTGACAGACCAGTTTACAAACATAATCCAATAACTATTTTTGGAATTCATGAACAATGCCAAACTGCTACATGTGGTCTTCAGCTCTGTTTGGCTCTTTTTTCTTTTTTTAAAACAATTTATTGAAGCATATCATTCATACATAAACAATAAGTGTTCAGTAAACATTGTGAACTTACAAAACAAACATGTTTAACATCATACAGGGCTCCCACACATCACCCCACCACAAATACTTTGCATGTTGTGAAACATTTGTTAAGAAATTTTGACAGAGCATCATCAAAGTATTACTACTAACTATAGTCCATACCTTACTCCCCTATACTTTTTTTTAAAAGGATTTATTTATTTACTTTTATCCATTTTTACCTCCACCCCTGTTTTTGCTGTTTTTGTATCCATTTGCTGGGCAACTCTGTCTGTTTCCTGCCCTCTCTTCTCATCCTTCTCCTCCTGTCTTCACTGGGATTCGATCCTTGGAAACTCCAATGTGGGAGAGAGGCGTCCTACCACATGCACCACCTTAGTTCCTGGTTTTACGGCATGTCTCGTCTTGGCTCTCCCTTGTGTCACTCTCCTGTTACGTCATCATCTTACTGTGTGGCTTGCATGGCCTGATGGCTCACCTGCTCGTGGGGCCTGTGGTGCACCCACGCGTGGGGCCTGACAGCGCACCCACGCACAGGGCCTGGCAGCACACCCTGGGGTCTGGTGGCACACCTGTGCGTGGAGCCTGGGGGATTCACCTGCTCACAGGGCCTAGCGGTGCACCTGCGCATGGGGCCTGGCGGCCCGCACACTTTCTATATTTTTCTTTTTTTAATTTTTACCAGGAGGTCCCGGGCATCGAACCCAGGTTCCTCCATATGGGAGATGGACGCCTAACCATTTGAGCCACATCCGTCCCCCTGCTATATCTCTTAAGGTTGACCAAAGATACCTAGAGTTAGTCATTTCCCATATAGGATGGTCATATAATAAATCAGGCTTACTTTATCACCAGCATTCTAAAAACCAGACCTAGGGAGAAAAAGTAGGTCTGGGGACACATGCATGGTTTCTAAGATAGTGAATGTTTAGCCTACCCTGATTATCACAAAATCAGGGCAGTGAGAATATTCACACTGGTTCCTTTTTTATAATTTCCATCTCTCTATTTATATTCTCTTTGTGTTCATCTATTTTTTTCCTGATTTTCTTCAGTTCTCTGTCCATGTTTTCTTTTAGTTCTTGGAGCATATTTAGGACCATTTTAAAAAGTCTTTGTCTTATATGTCCTGGGTCTGATTCTCCTCATTGATGGTTTCTAATGCTTTAAGGTCTCCTTTGCCTGGGCCATCACTTCTTGTTTCTTTGTATGTTTTGTAATCTTTGTTGTAACTTGGGCATTTTGACATGTTATCACTGGATTTTAGACTCTGAGGAATCTATTCCTTAAGGCTGTATCCAGTCAGTGCTATGACAGAGCTTTCCTTGAATGCAAAAAACAAAGGAAAAAGAGAAAACACGCTTCCCAGTCCTTGCAGATGGACAAGTGTGGGTGCTCTCCTATGGGCTTAGCCATATGAATTTAGAGAATAGCTTGAGGCCAAAGTGTATGGGCCTCCCCGATCCTTTCTGAGCACACCTCAAATATTGGACATGCATGTGTGGCCCTAGAAATTCCTTCATTTATACAGATACAAATATCCCCTCTTCCCTAGGAAAGTTTTCTCATGGTCCTGGGTACTGGACTGTATGTCTTCCATCCAGTGATCCCTTGCCCCAGGCAGCCACAGTTTGACTGCTCTCCCAGTTTTCTGTGAGCTGCCTGCCTTCTACATGCAGGGAAAATTCTGAGTGAGTCTGTAAGGCATTTCCTGGATTAGTCCTCAGGCCACCACCAGACAGACTGGGCCAGGAATAAATGCTCCCAGCATGTGCACGAGGGCCATTCTGCTCCTTCTGCAACTGTGACCAGGGATCCACACTAGGAGAACTGAGCTGGTGAGAGGTGGGGAAGGGGCAATCAGGTGTCATGAGATCCTACTGCTTTTAAGTGGTCTTTTTCTTGATTTGGTGCTCGCCCTGTTACTACAGTCCTTTAGCTGTTTTCTGGAGCTTTGAGAAAGATATGTCTGCAAGTTCTTGCTGGATGTTCAAAGCTTCTATGGGGGTGGAGCCATCTTGATTGGGGTAGGCTGGTTCTCTTTTTTTCTGGGATTTCTCCCCTCACACTCCAGCTGTTCTGATTGCCCCCAAACTCTGTCCTTTGATTCTTCAAGCTAGTAAGAATTTGGGTTTCTATCAGATTTTAGCTACCCATAACAGAGACTGTGGCTTGCCTTCTGGCTAAGAGCTGTAAAAATGTACTATTCCTTTCCTCCAAGTGTCAACCATCTTTCAGTTTCTGTCTGCTTTTGGTCATTTTCTGGTGCCCTCAGGTAGTTGTATTTTATATTTTCTCCACAGTTTATAGTTGATATCTATGGGAGTGTTGGCCCAATGGGAGCTATTGGCCACTCCTAAATATTTATGGCTGAGAAAGAATTCCTTTCCTTTCTTCTGTAGAGCTGTTGGCATATCTGAATGGTAGTAGGTGGCCCAGGTCCCTGTACACAATGAAAAGCTGTCTACAAGAGGAGGAAGTGATGTTGAAAGCTCCAAGAGAAGCAGAGATGAGAAATTGAGATGGCGACAGAGGGTCTGGTCGGCTCGCCAGGCCCTGGGCTCCTGCTACCCACCCCTTGGACACCCTTGCCAGTAGGACTGCCACACTCAAAGTCCACTGTCTTCTCCCCAAGGACAACCTTGGGCTCTGTTCTGTGCTCCATGTGGACTGTTCCTTCTCTCTTCACCTCGCTCTCCTCCACACAGGAGACTGTTTCATCCAATAGATCAGGTTTCTTCTGTTTTGGTTGAAATCACATGGCAGGCCTGTTGCCCTGGGAGTGGCCCTAGGTGGTGGGCACAATAGGCCCTCCCCAACTCTTAAATCATGTATGAACATACAGCTTGATATTTCCCACAGATGGCTAATTCTATTTTGTGTGTGTGTGCGTACACACGTGTGTGTGTTACAATTTTAACGTTAGAAAGACAATCTTAACTCCCTTGTCTCCTAGTGCTCTTTTGCCCCACACATATTGCCAACATTTTCTCACTCTTGTTTACATTTCAGCAAGTGCCTGGCACAATAGTGGGCCTGCAGGAATGTTGGCTAATCTCAACTGGCATCGACTCCTACTCATCTTTCAAAATGTAGTGCAGGTGGGCAGGCTTCCCCGACTCTCTAGCCCTGTCCAGTGAGGGTCCTCCTCTGGACTCCCTTGGTGCCCTAGGACACTGCTATATATGCACTAATCACACAGTGCTGTAACCTCAGGCTTACTTGTGGGTCTTTTTTGATAGATGTAAGTTCCTTGGGAGCAGAAACTGGGCCTTCTTAGGGTTCAGAATGGAACCTGGCATACAGCAAATCCTCAGTAAGTGGCTGTTGATCAAATGACTGGATGTGGAAGCAAACTTAAGAAGGTCAAATAATTAGAGAAGACTCAAGTGCTAAGTGGATTCTAGGAGCACGGGGCTCGGAGCAGGAAAGGAGGAGCGAGGGTTCCTTCCTGGAGTGAGCGGATTCCCAGCGGGCCCGTCAGCGGCCGAGAGCAGGTCTGGGGGCGGCGAGGTGTGTCGCTTGGCAGAAGATGTCTGAGTTCAGTCGGCTGAGGTCCAGGCAGGGAGCCAATGAGCCAGCCTTCAGGTAACTGTTGCTCCAAAGCTCTGTGTATGTCCCCTCTCCCTGGAAGGGCAGACCTAGGCCTGCAGAGGCTCCTAGATGCCAGATGAGTGAGTCTGAGAGTGGTATGAGGCCCAGACGTGCCCACGGACACAGGGGACCAAGCTCACAGATGTGGCAGCCCTTTGAGCATTGTCTCTCATTTCACAGTCCTGCTGCTGTCTCTACTGTCTTTTGTAACAGTCCTTACAACTAACACGTCAACAAAGCACCTTCAAACTTCGTGGAAAGGTGGCCCCCAGCCCCTAGCATTCACGTCAGCAGCTTCCAGAACCCTCAGTGATGTGCTTATACAAATATCTCTCATTGCAACCCAATCGAAAACCAGCTGGTCAAAAACCCCTCTACTGCATTTCCGGAGGGTTGCATGACAGCCAAGAGATGTGAGGAGTTCACATGGGTTGTGCAGCCCCAGCTCATTTGGTTTTTATAAGGCTCTGGTTGCAAACACAAGGAGAACAGAGACATAGCCCCTGAGCTGACACTAGCAGATACACCGTAATTCTGGCTGTCAAGCTGGAACAACAGAGACGAAGGCTTAGGGTGGGAACCTCTGTGTCACTGTCAGGACTAAAAGCAACCAAATTACACTTTTCACAAGCATCACGGCTAATGACTCACTGCTTATTTACAAAGTGTAGCTTTTTCCTCTCCCAAAAAAAAGTTAAAACCCCCAGAAGGTGCCGAAGAGACAGAAAAGCAGTATCTGTGGGAAGAGGGGCGATTCCACCATCCTTGTCTGAAGCCTGAAGGCCCCACAGAACAGAGCCCACCACTCGGCAGACGCTCAGCATATCTGGGTGGAAGGTGCCAGAGAAGACACCCTGAAGCGGCTCCATCATCTAGAAAACAGTTACTGAAGTACTAACTACTTGAAATAGGTCCCAGAAATGGGGCCAGATGATAAAGAGGCGAGTCAACCATGTGCCAGTTATTGCCCCAACAACTGTACAAGACAGCTGTCATTTCCATCCCACTTACCAATGAGGAGGAGGTAGAGGGTCTGGGGAAGGTCACACAGCCAGGAGGGGACAGTCAGGACTGCAGGCCTGGCGGCCTGGCTCGGAGGGGTCGACAGCGTTCTGCCTGCGGAGCTGGCGCCGAGGCCTGCCTGTGCCCATGGTTCTGAGCAAGCGCACGCAGCGCCGAGGCCTCCGATGACTTAGCAGAACATGTCCCCCATGCTGGAGGCCTGGGAGGCACAGGGCACAGCAGAGGAAGCAGAGGGGATGGAAGGGACCACGGAACTCGGAAGAATCAATCCAGTGTCATGCTGCTACTCCTCACTGCATTTAGTCCTTCAAAACAAAGCGTCTTAGACTATTTCCCAAAATCTGTGTACACAATCAAAATATTTGCAAAAGCAGAGTGGAGAGACTACCAAGTTCATTCATTTGTTCAACAAATATTTGTTGTGTGCCTACTCTGTGCCAGGCAGTGAGCAAGAGAGGCACACATCCCTGCTTTCATGGAGCTCACATTCGAGTTGGGAGATGAGACAGGGACGGTGAGTCAGAACAGAGCAAGTCGGAGTGGAAAGCGCCCTGGGGGAGATGAAGAGCAAGGAGAGAGGCAGGCTGCAGTGGGAGTTGGGGAAGTTATTGTCTTCATAAGGTGGGTGTGGCAGGCAGGCTCCAGAGGCGGCCATGACCCCCAACTCCTGGCGTGCATGCCCTTGCGTGTGGGCAGGACCCACGACTCACTTCTGAGTAGCACGATAAGGCAAAGGGGACCGGGTCTACATGGTTACGTGATGACATTGCACGAGCCTGCAGCTCCGGTCTTGCTGGCGCCTCTCACTCCCTTGCTGCCCTGTTGTAGGCTGCCCAGACTGGGGGGCCCCCGTGGTGAGACGCAGACGCTGCCTCTAGTTGCTAAGAGCAGCCCCAGCCAGCACGGTGAGTGAGCCTGGCAGAGGACCCAGCTAAGCTGAGCCTAGACTCTTGACCCACAGAAACTGTGAGAGAACATATGTGTGTTGTTTTAAGATGCTAAGTTTGGAGAAATTTGTTACAGAGCAATGGATAACTAATACAGTGATCAAGGAAGGCTGAGAATGGGACATCTGACCAAAGACCTTGTAGCAGTTTGGGAGTCTGATGAAGTTATGAATTCTAAATTAGATATTGGATTATGCTTGTAAACTGGTCTGTTAATCTGGGCATGATTAAGTTATGATTAGGGCGTTGACTGGGTCACGTCAGTAGGGCGTTGAGCCCCACCCATTGGTGGGGTGGGAATCAAATATAAAAAGCAAGGCAAAGGACAGAGTTGGAGCAGTTCTGATGTTGGAGTTTTGTTGCTGGAGCCGGGGAGGTGAGCAGACGGAGGAGCTTGGTCTGAGGGAGGAGAGGAGAGAAGGCCCCGGGAAAAGAGACAAGTCATTCACCTGATAGTCTACAGCTGGCCTTGTGGCACAGAGCAAGCCTGAGCCCAGAGAGAGGCAGCCCCGGGAAGAGAGGAACCCAAGAAGCCTGAACCCTGGCAGACGTCGGCAGCTGTCTTGCTCCAACATGTGGCAATGGACTTTGGTAAGGGAAGAAACTTATGCTTTATAAATACTCTTTCTAAAAACCAACCAATTTCTGATATTTTGCATCAACACCCCTTTGGCTGACTAATACAAACCTAAAAGAGGCAAGGGGTGAGTCACGTGGACAAGTGGAGGAAAGGTGGTTGGGCAGAGGGGACGGCAATGGCAAGAGACACAAGTGGCAGGCAGCCTGCAGAGGAACCAGGTGCTCAAACCTCCGGCCTGCAGTACTCTCTGGCGTAGGCCCTCTCTTCCAGCCTGAGGCTGCTCTGGACTTTGGGGGGCTCCCCTTGGTGTGTGGTCCAGCTGGGTGAGCACTGTGAGATGGGTGTGTGTGGAGAAGTGGAAACAAGTCAAACTAGAGGCCTTCTCCAGTTGTAATGTAAATTTAAAATGCCAGGCTGTGTTGGTGTTTAGGTGTGTGGGTGAGGGTCCTGCTGAGAGTCTCAAAGCACAGAAATGACTGCCCAGCACAGCAGTGGATGTTGGGGTGGAGCCTGCACCTCAGCTTCCCCAGCTCCCTGCCCCGGCCTCTCTGGGCCTGCATTCCCTCACGGAGAAGGTCACCGTGGGTGGACTGGGCAGTGTCTGGGGCATCGCCGGCATCACTGAAGTGCCCGAAAACACCACACAGGAAGCCCTGCCAGTGAGCTCCACCTGGCTCCCTGTGCACACGCCTCAGCGGCCAGCACCTACCTGCCCCGTAGACCACCGCGTACACCACCTTCTTGGTCTGCTCCCTGTCCGCGCATGTCACGTGGCCCACGGGAATATTCTTCCTGTGGGGAAAGGTGGAGGGCATCAGGCAGCTCGGCCGGGCGGGCCCAGGAGGCAGGACAAGCCATGCCTTCAGGCCCTCTGTGGCCCAAGGTCAGGCAGCCTGTCTCACCTCTCCAGATGGAGAGGCCAGTGGGGCCTGTCCTGTGGCCACAGCCCTCAGCTGAGGCACCCAAGAGGCCCAGGAGCTAGGGGGCCGCGGCCCCACCACGGGCCTCACTCCTCATGGGGTCACCTGGAACGGGTGCAGGGAGTCCGCACCCCTCCTGCCTACTGCTGGTCCCGACGCCAGGGCTCCCCAGGGCTCGCCCTGGTACAGCCAGCTTGCTGGGCCTCCAGGCCAGTGCTGCTCTCTCTGGTGAGCTACTGGGCCTCTTGGGGCTGCACTTTCTTCACCTGCAAGGTGGGGTTGCTGTGAGGACCAAGCGGCTGGCTGAGGCCAGCACTAGTGTGGCCCCATGCACGTACAGCCTACGGGCAGCCATCCCAGGGGCCTGCCGGAGCTATGTCCAGTGGGGGTGTGTGCAGCCCAGCAGCCCAGAGGGGAGGGACAGCCTCCTGCCAGCTCTTGCAGGAGCCAGCCCGACCCTGGGCCTCAGCAGCACACAGAGCACATTCGTTCCTGGTGGAGCTCTGGCCAGCACGGGGGGCTCTTGTGCAGGATTGTCCTTGATGTCCCCAGGAAGGATGTTTTGGTGTGTCCGTTTATGCAAGCTTCCAGGCTCACACCCCCAGCGAAGATAAATTCTTTCTCCCAGAGCCTGGACTTTATAGCTGGCAGGGCCCTCAGAAACCACCTGGGGCAGCATTTGCTCACGTGCATGCCTTGCAAAGGACCCCTGGGGGGTGTTTTTGCCAGCTGTGCCCAGAGCCGTCCCTCTCACCAAGGCAAAGAGGAGACTCTCTGAGGATGAGGAGAGACCTCTCTCTTCTGTTTGTCAAGGTTCACTGGGTGGTTATGCTGCATAACTCCACAGGTAATTTTGGCAGACTGCATTTTATGCAGCGGTAGAACATTTGGTAAGATGACGGTCACCTGAAGTAACCTGGAAAGAAGTGATGCAACTGGTGGATGCAGAGCTTTAGTTGAAGAGGTCGGAAAACCGAATGATAGCAGCTTGTGTTGGCTACTATGGACTGCATTTGACAAGGCATTACAAGAAACACGTCAGCTCAGACAATAGACAAACAGAAGAGAACTGCAAACAGAAGAGAACTGGGATAGACAGGGACCAGGAATCTGGTGTCTTGAAAGGGCTGGAGGCAGACTAGAAAAACGGGCCTCTCTTGTCCTGCAGAAAAATAGCTAGAGGATAAGCTGAAACAGCCTAGAAAAAGATTTTCTAGGGTTTAGAACACCAAGTTAAGGCTGGACAGCACCCAGAGGAGAGAGGGACAAAGGAGGGAAATCACGATGACAGAACTGTGAGTTGAAATCAGCAGCTGCTGCTGCCAGCACCATGCCCCACACTAAAGACACTTCAGAATTCTTGGGCTTCTGGGTTTGTGGTTATAGACAAAGGAGGCTCCAGGGATCCACCACCCCAGGAAAGGGGAGAGAGAGGGACACAGCCTAAGGCTGACTCAGCTTTTGACCCACAAATTTGGCCTGCTGTGTTCCAGGACTCCTTCCAGGCTGGGTGGGGCTATGCCATTGTTTGCCTTGGGAGCCTGCAAGGGGCTAAAGATATACGACCCTTCCAATCTCCTGCTCTACTAACCAGGACTGATTGTTGAGGACTCAGAGGGGAGTGGAAATATTTTCTAGCCAGGAAAAGGGAGGGGGCTGCCAGAGAAGGCTGGAGAACTGTCTCAGAGAAAGTTTGAATTACAAGGCTCCTAGACTCCAGACAGAAAGCTCTATCACATTGATCTGGTCTGTGTCACAACAAATACACTCTGACCAGGCATTGAAATGAGAGCTGCCAAAGAGCGCCATCTCCTTGCAGACAAAGGAAGTGCATGCAAGAAAATTAAAAATAAGTAGGATAGGTTTTTTCCGGCCTCTATACCCTCCCTCCCCAAGGGCCTAGGAAGCGGGTCTACAACCAATTACTGGGTCCAATGTCCAGTTTTGATTATTGACAATCCGAACAAGCCAGGTCGAGCTAAGAATCAAAGAGCAGTGGTAACACACAACCTCCTGCCACTAAATCCCTACAAAAGAGAAAGAAATTGAGCATCTGAGTAAACTACATCTTAGTCAGATGCCTAGATACCAGCAAAAAATTATGAGCCACATTAAGAAAATAGAAGACATGGCCCAAGAAAAGGAATATATCAAAACCCAGAAAAGACGCAGGATTAGAGAGAACTAATCAGCAAGATGTGCACAAACTTCCAAAATCAAATTAAGGAGTTGAAAGACAATATGGTTAAAGAGATAAATGACATCAAGAAGACATTGGGAAAGCACAAAGAAGAATTTGAAATCCTGAACAGAAAAGTAACAGGGTTCATGGGAATGAAAAACAAAATAGGTGAGATAAAAAACACATTAGAGACATACAAGAGCAGACTCGAAATGGTAGAAGAAAAAATAAGTGATACAGAGGGAAGCGGGTGTGGCTCAATCGATAGAGCTCCCGTTTACCACATGGGAGGCCCGGGTTCGCTTCCCGGGGCCTCCTTGTGAGGGCAGGCCGGCCCGCGCAGCGCCGTGGGCTGATGCAGCAAGACCTCACAGCAAGGGGGAGATAAGCAGACACGGAGAAGACACACAGCAAATGGACACAGCAAAACACAAGCAGCAAGGGGGGGATAAATAAATAGATAAATAAATCTTTAAAAAAAAATAAGTGATACAGAAGACAAAACAGCTAAAATTGAAGAAAGAAAAGAACAGAGAGAGAAAAGAATGGAAAAAATTGACCAGGGGCTCAGAGAGTTGAATGACAACACGAAACACAACATCATACATGTCATGGGAGTCCAGAGGAGAAGAGAAGGGGAAAAGGGCAGAAAGAGTATCTGAGGAAATAATAGCTGAAAATTTCCCAACTTTCATGAAAGAAACGAACTTACATGTCCAAGAAGTGCAATCAGAATAAACCTGAATAGACCTACTCCAAGACACATACTACTCAGAATGTCAAATGCCAAAGACAAAGAGAAAATTCTCAGAGCAGCAAGGGAGAAGCAAACCATCATGTACAAGGGACGTCCAGTAAGACTTAATGCAGATTTTTCTACAGAAACCATGGAAGCGAGAAGACAGTGGTATGATACAATTAGGATACTGAAAGAGAAAAACTGCAAGCCAAGAATTCTTTATCCAGCAAAACTGTCCTTCAAATATGAAGGCGAGTATAAAATATTCACAAACAAACAGAAACTAAGAGAGTTTGCAAAAAAGAATCCACCTTTGCAGGAAATATTAAAGGAAGCCTTAGAACCTGAAAGAAAGAGACAAGAGAGGGGGGCTTGGAGGAAAGTATAGAAGAAAGAATAGCAGGAAGGAAAACCAAGACAGTAAAAAGACAGACAAAAATATGATATGATATATGAAACCCAAGAATAAAATGGTAGAAGTAAATAGTGCATTTAAAGTTAAATCATTGAATGCGAATGGATTAAACTCCCCAATCAAAAGATACAGGCTGACAGAATGGATAAAAAACACGAGCCACGAGCCATCCATATGCTGCTTACAAGAAACTCACCTTAGACCCAGGAATACAAACTGGCTAAAAGTGAAAGGTTGGAAAAAGATACTCCACGTGAATTTTAATAAAAAAAGAGCAGGGGTAGCTATACTATTATCAGACTTTAAATGCAAAAAAGTTATGAGATACAGAAGGCCATTATATATTAATAAAAGGGACAATCTACCAGGAAGCTATACTGGTCATAAATATCCATGCACCTAACCAGGGTGCCCCAAAATATATTAGACAAACTCTGGAAAAACTGAAGGGAGAAATAGACATTTCTACAATAACAGTTGGAGACTTCAACACACCACTCACATCATTAGATAGAACAACTAGACAGAAGATCAACGAGGAAACAGAGAACTTGAACAATATGAGAAAAGAGTTAGACCTAACAGATGTATACAGACACTGCATCCAAACTCAACGGGTTATACATTCTTCTCAAGTGCATATGGATATTTCTCCAGGACAGACCACATAATAGGGCACAATGCAGCTCTCAAACATAAAAAGACTGAAATTATACAAAGCACCTTCTCAGATCATAATGGAATGAAACTGGAAATCAATAATAGACAGGAAAAAAATAAATTCGCAAATGTGTGGAGGCTGAACAAAACACCCTTAATTATAAGTGGGTCAAAGAAGAAATTGCAAGTGAAATCAGTAAATATATTGAGACAAATGACAACGAGACCACAACTTATCAAAACTTATGGGATACAGCGAAGGCAGTCTTGAGAGGGAAATTTATAGCCCTAAATGCCTATATTAAAAAACAAGAGCTAAACTCAAAGATTTAACTGAACAACTAGAGAAACAAGAAAAAGAACAGCAAACCAATCACAAAGCAAGGAGAAGGAAAGGAATAATAAAGATTAGAGCAGAAATAAATGAAATTGAGGACAAAAAAATAGAGAAAATCAATAAAACCAAAAGCTGGTTCTTTGAGAAGATCAATAAAATTGACAAACCCCTGGCTAGACTAACAAAGTAAAAAAGAGAGAAGATGCAAATAAATACAATCAGAAATGAAAGGGGGGAAGTTACAACTGACCCTACAGAAATAAAAAGAATCATAAGAGCATATTATGAGAAACTGTATGCCAACAAACTAGACAACCTAGATGAAATGGACAAATTCCTAGAAATGCATAAACTACCTACACTGACTCTACAAGAAATACAAGAACTTAACAAACCAATCACATTTAAAGAGACTGAATCCATCATCAAAAATCTCCCAGCAAAGAAAAGTCCAGGACCCCATGGCTTCACAGGTAAATTCTACCAAGCATTTCTAAAAGAATTAACACCAATCCTGTTTAAACTCTTCCAAAAAATTGAAGAGGAGGGAAAACTGCCCAACACATCTTATGAAGCCAACATTACCCTAATACCAAAGCCAGATAAAGATACTACAAGAAAAGAAAATTACAGACCAATCTCTCTAATGAACATAGATATAAAAATTCTCAAGAAAATACTTGCAAATCAAATCCGACAGCCTATCAAAAGACTTATACATCATGACCAAGTTGGATTTACTCCTGGTATGCAAGGAGTAAACATAAGAAAATCAATCAACGTAATACACCACATTAACAAATTGAAGGAAAAAAAAACACATGATCATCTCAATCGACACAGAAAAGGCATTGGACAAAACCCAGCATCCTTTTTTTGATAAAAACACTTCAAAAGATAGGAATAGGAGGAAAATTCCTCAGTATGATAAAAGTCGTATATGAAAAACCTACAGCCAACGTCGTACTCAATGGAGAAAGGCTGAAAGCTTTCCATCTAAGATTGGGAACAAGACAAGGATGCCCACTGTTACCACTGTTATTCAATATTGTACTAGAAGTTCTAGCTAGGGCAATTAGGCAAGAAAAAAAAATTAAAGGCATTCAAATAGGAAAAGAGGAAGTAAAACTCTCACTGTTTGCAGATGACAGGATCCTATACTTAGAAAATTCTGAAATATCCATGACAAAGCTACCTGAGCTAATAAATGAGTTCAGCAAATTGGCAGTACAGAAGATCAACACGCAAAAATCAGTAATGTTTTTGTGATTAGTACTGAACAATCTGATGAGGAAATCAGGGGAAGAATTCCATTTACAATAGCAACAAAAAGACTCAAATACCTAGAATTAATTTAACCAAAGAAATACAGGACCTATATGCAGAAACTACAAAACAATGCTAAAAGAAATTTTAAAAGTCTCAAAAAAATGGAAAGACATTCCGTGTTCATGGATTGGAAGAATAAATATTGTTAAGATGTCAATCTTACCCAAACTGATTTATAGATTCAATGCAATACCAATCAAAATCCCAACAGTTTACTTTACAGAATTAGAAAAGGCAATTACCAAATTCATTTGGAAGGGAAAGTGCACGTGAATAGCCAAAAGCATTCTAAAAGAGTAATGTGGGAGGAATTTCACTGCCTGACCATGAAACATATTACAAAGCTACAGTGGTCAAAACAGTATGGTAGGGAAGCGGGAGTGGCTCAGTCGATAGAGCCCCCATTTACCATGTGTGAGGCCCCGGGTTCGCTTCCCGGGGCCTCCTTGTGAGGGCAGGCCGGCCCGTGTGGCGCAAGGGGCTGATGCAGCGGGACCTCACAGCAAGGGGAAGATAAGCAGACACGGAGAAGACACACAGCGAA
>JAQZBX010074110.1:0-14805 GCA_029593785.1 Cabassous unicinctus
ATATATATATATATATATATATATATACCCTCAAGTAAACTCAGGAATTATTGTGTGGCTAGTGCTTTATTTATGGGAATATGGTGGGAATCAACACTCTTACAACTTTCAAATCCTTGATCATGGCACTAATTTCTTTAGTCCCTTGAAGAATATGGTATTGCTTTTAATTTACTATTTTCTTAGGTAGGGGCAGCTCTAGTTACTTCCACTCTGTTTCCTACCATAATAGCTCTCATTCCACAAGTCATGGAACCAATTTGGAGATTATGGCATTTCCTGAGTATGTCTTTTATGATTATGCATTCTGGAAATAGGGAAATAATCAAAGAATTGTTACAGGGACCCACTGGACCCACTGAGATGGTCTTCATCTAAACTCCAATGATCACCTGACCTCCTTAAGCCCTTTTTCTGACTGGTAGACCAAAGAGAAATTGTGGGTCTTCAGTAATTAATACCACTCTTGAGCTGGTGACTAAGAATCCCCAACATGTCTGAACATTTCCTTCCCTCCCCTACTCCATGCACTGGTACCCTAGTAAAGGTTGTAGGGCTCTTTGGGGGAAGCTGAGAGGAAGATTAACTATATAAATTTTTGGCAGTGTAAACAGGCCCTTCTCCAAGGAGACCTGGCCTTTTCTTCATTCAAAGGTCTCTTGATCTTTAAACTGTCTCAAATATGAGAGAGTAAGGGACTATAACTCTTTGTATTTAAATTCAAGTTAGACTTTTGTTCATTTAACCTAGAACTTTCCTTCTTATACAGATCAATGACTGTTCTGGCATTTCAACCTTAGGCAATGCAGGTTGCCTTTTGTTGTTTGAGGCCTTACTAACCCCCGGAGTTACAATGTTGAATCCAGAATCTCTATTTGGTAAGTCTATATCAATAAATTCATCCTAATCCAACTTTATATTCCTTCCACCATGATCTCACACCTTTACTATACATTCTCATACATATTCCCCCAATTACTGTCTATATAAATTGGAAAAATCATTCTGTATAGAGGACCACCTCATACTTCACACTTTTAACCACATTTTTTGGGTCCTGTTGAGACTTCACTCTAAATACAGTTCTAGAAGAAAATAGAGGCAGTAGGGGAGGAGCATGAGAAGAATTAGAATTGCCTTGCAAGCCAACCATCATATGGAATTCTATTGCAGTTTCATCTGATGTAACAGGATTAATCTCTTCACACAGAAGAGTGATGATTTCCACAAGGGAGATGGTTACATGTTTATCAGGCACAACAGGGTTAATGTCTTCAGATGGAGGTTGAATGGCTGATTCTTTGCAGCAGGGAATTACAGTTTTATCTAGAAAAGACTCAGTTGAATCTGCAGTTTCAGTAACACCACCACTGTCCTTATCAACCCCTATGTTACTGTTCAAATTTTCAGGATGACATTCCTTTTCAATAAATACTCCCACTAGAACTTCAGATATGCTGCAAGGTTGGGAATTTAGTTTACCTTATAATTCAGCCACTCTCACATGAGACTGTAGGTCTGGTTTTCAGAAATCACAAGTTTATGGGTATATGAAATGAGATTTTCTTTCAGGGTATACAAAGAAATGTTCACTTCCTTCATGTGGCATTTAAGTTGAAAATTTGAATCCTTAAGTTCATCTCTTTCTTTTATACCTATATCCAGTGTATTTTGGAACAAACTGCCAACCTCATTATACCTTTTAATTTCACAATGGTGTCAAAAACTATCTCACCCAGAGACTTTCTTCTTATAAGCATTTGAGTAGTTATATCCAGTGGCGATATTTTGTGTATTTCTATTGCCAATTCACACCATGGACTATCAGACTCTTTGTGATTGCTGAAAATAGAGTCATGCCTTGACTCTAATCTGACTTAGAGATACAATTCCCAAAACTCCAGAACCAACTCAGAAATCTCATCCCTAAGATGCTGTTTCTCAAGGACCACTCCCAATATCAAAGCTGTGTTAGTCTGAGATCTCTAGGGAATCATAACTGATGTGAAATATATATAAATGTTGTGAGATTTTTATAACAATTGCCTCATGTGTCTGTGGAGATGGGTAAATCCAAATCCTATAAGGCATGTCACAAGCTGGAAACTCAAATGAAGGTTCTTGATGAATTACCCATGAGAAGCTGGCTGTCTGAAGTAGAGTTGGAAATTCTCTCTTCTGGCTGGTGTAATCATCACTTCTGCTTTAAAAGTGTTCAACTGATTGGATGAGCCTTCTCTCACTGTTGAAGGCAATCCCCTAAGGTGATTGATTGTAGATGTAATTAGCGTTAGATGCAATCAACTTACTGGTGATTTAAGTTCATGAAATATCCTGACAATAACTGGTCAATAATAGTTATTCTGTGATTTGTAAGATGAATAAACAAGCTCACATTGTCATTAGGCACTATATTTGAGTTTTTAATATGGGATTTTAGAGGCTTTTAATCCTTCACAATTGTTGTCTTGTGTCAGAGATTCTAGTATAGTGAAGTTTAGCCTTGTACTGTTGCGGAAATTACTCTGATTTGTCTTAGTGTTTCTAACACTGTCTTTCTTAGAAACTGCAAATTTCCTCATAATGTGTGTTCTTCCTCACTGCATTGAGTAATAAGTACATCTTCTGGAATGGCAGGTGTTCCTGGAAGTTTTTGGTTTAAGAGCATTGAAAATTACTAGGTTAAAAGATCCAGTGGAGAGGATAAACAGCATGCATGGATCCATGAGACACATCTTCAGAGACATAGATACTACAAATTAATGTCTAATGAAAAACTAGAAATAAAATTTTTAAAAGCATCTACACACAAACACGATATCAGATACAGAGATTACTTCAATAGTTTTAGTAGGGGAGTTAGTAGAGCAGAGTATAGAATGAATGAACTTGAAGATAAGCCAAAAGGTACTAATTAAACTGAAAGAAAATTAAAGAAAAACAAAGAGTGGGAAAAGTATCCAAGACCCCTGAGACAATACCAATCAATTTCATGTATATGTAGTTAAAGTTCTACAATAAAAATAGGGAGAGAATGGGACAGAAAAAATATATTGAAGGAGATAATAAGATAATGGCCAAGATTTTTCCAAAAATAAAGAAAGACAGGAGGGCCACAACTGTCAGTGAACCTACAGGAAGGATGAATACAAAAATTAAGTCAAGAAAATCAAGCTCCATTGATTTAGATTTTGTATATCTTGTTATAATTTACAAAATTGTGTGGGAGAGAGTGTAAACTACAATGTAAACTGTAATCCACGCTTAGTGACAATGTTCTAAGTTCTGTTCATCAATTGAAACATATGTACCACAGTAATGAAAGATATTGTTAATGTGGGAAATTGTGTAATCCACGCTTAGTGACAATGTTCTAAATTCTGTTCATTGATTGAAACATATGTACCACAGTAATGAAAGATATTGTTAATGTGGGAAATTGTGGGAGGGGTAGGGAACAGGGCATATAGAAATCCCCTATATTTTTTATGTACCATTTATGTAATCTAAGCATCTTTAAAAAAACAAAAAAGGATATTTATTAAAATATATATATATACTAATTCAACCTACCGTAAAATACACCAAGATTCACCACATTCAATGGACTTAATTATATTCTACTATAGACATATTGTGATTCTAGCAATGGAAGAAATTACAACATTGATGTGGAGCCAGTGGCCACTGGAGGCTCTGGGGTCAGGGAGAGGGGAAAGCAGTAGTAACACAGGGGCTTTTTCAGGACTTGGGAATTGTCCTGAGTGACATTGCAACAACAGATATAGGCCATTTTATATTATCATATAACATGCAGAACTGTGTGGGAGAGAGTGTGGTCTATAATGTGAACTATGGTCCATGCTTAATGGCAAAGTCCCAGGATGTGCAATTACAATTAATTACAATTGCAATTAATGTGCCACACTACTGAAGGATGTTTATGTGGGAGATTGTCGGAGGTGTGGGAAGTGAGGCGTTTGGGAATCCCTATATTTTTTGTGTAACATTTATGTAATCTAAGTATATTTAAAAATTTTTTTTAAATAATTAGAAAGAAAAATAAAATAAATGTAATCTAACAGTAAAAAATAGAATAAACATAATTATTTGAGACTAGTCATCAACAATGCTATGACAAAAGATATATTTAAAGTACTGAAATACAGAAACTCATTCCAGAATTGAATACCTACTGAAAATTACTTTCAAATATAAGAACAAAATACAGGCTCTTTAGGAATTTAAGACACACACTCAAACACATGCAGATTTTAAATATTTGAATAAATTAGGAACAGATATGAAAGAGTGAAAATTCAGGAAGAGTTTACTCTGAAAACAGAGGTTGAACTTCATTTTAATCTTTCAAACTTCATTTTAGAAAATTAACAGTTATAATTTTACAAAGAAAATTTTAATATAAATTAAAATAACACATTTAGTTGAGTGCAAAATCATATCACCATTTTTTAGGTTTAAATGAGAAAATAATTAAACACTTAGAAAATTTAAAAAAGCTAATATTTTAAATACACATTGAATATCAGAGAAAATTAAAACTAGAATACCAGATTATGTAGGGGAATATTTTAAAGGAATATATGGCAACCTACCTCACTAAAATTTATGAGAAGTTATAAAATTTGGATTCATTAATGATTCTTAGATTTACAACTTTTTTCAATTAAAATTTTTAAAACAAATGATCTAAGAACTTAACTCACAAATTTATTTCTTTTTAAAGAACATGAAAAACTTACAGAAATCAGGAGACAGGAATTTAAAAAAAAATTTTTACTAAAATTATGCTAATTATTGAAGTTTGTGGACACATCACAGAATGGTAGAGATTTCAAATGATTAGCAAGTAGACAAAAATGTAATCTTAATGCAGGCAAGTATTTAATCTTATTAATTTATAAAACTTCAAATCTTAAAGTATTGCAAGATGGGATTCTTGATTTAACTCATGCACCAAAAATATTCATCTCCCAATTTTAAATGTCAAAATAATTAACAAAGTTTGTAGTGATGAATGGAAAGCAAAAGCTGCAAAAAGAAAAAGAAAATGAAAAAAAATTGCATATTTTTACATAATGTATACTTACACATGCTTAACCTTAGGATAGAGGAACATGGACAAAGCTATCAAAAATGGTTAGGATATTTCTATTTTCTTTAATGCTTGGAAGTGTTTTCCAAATTTTCTACAATGTTCACATGTAATTTTTATCTGTTAGGTAATTCTATCACAATGTTATATTTAGCTATTGAACCAAATATTAAAGTCTGTTATTATGTTTTATCTGTTTGTCTATGAATAATATTAAAGAAAATGTTCCAAAAAAACACCAGAGTACATTTTAATAACAAATGGTACTCTGTATGCAAAATTTTACAAGGATATAATTGTTCTGATGATATTGGACCAAACTTATACATATTGCATTTAATTATTTCCATTCATCTTCTGATTACATCTTCACAATAGCTTTATAGACTGAATTTTTATTTTTTTTGTACAGTTGTGGAAAGTAGATTGAAAGTTTCTGTGCCTTACTAAGGGATATACTGGTAAAAATCTGACAAACATAGAAAATAAACCCTAGATTGTCCAATACAAACCAATACTATTTATGACTTTGCTATATTTTTTCTCTACAAAACAAATGGAAAGTCTTCTGAAAGAACTCTTCATAATGAAAGAAATCTTCGTAATGAAATTATCTGAAATTGAAATGTGCATGGAGGATTCTATGATTTATTTTGAAAGATAACACTACACATTTTTTTCCACATTTGTTGCCCTAAAATTCATATATATTTAAACCACAGGTTAAACACAGATTTCATGGCTCCTTATTACTATGTAGATTTCTAAAAACATATTTCTGGAAATATTCAAGATCATGATTGGGCAAGTAAAGAATGGCTCAAGAGAAATGCAACCTAAATAAATGATGTATTTTAGAGAGAATCCAAGTAAATAATCAATAGGATCAAAGAAAGGATGCGCTGGAAAATTCAGCATCATTGTCATTTCAATTTACAGGAAAACCTCTCTCTTCTGCCTGACACTCATGAGAGCATTTTTCACTTCTTTGTTCCTAAGACTATAAATGAATGGATTCAGCATGGGGATCACCATGGTGTAAAACACAGAGACCACTTGATCCTTTCCCAAGGAGTAGGAATTCTTTGGTTTTAAATAGGTAAAATTGTAGTGCCATGAAAGATAGTGACTCTCAGGAGGTGGGAGGCACAAGTAGAGAAGGTTTCATGCTTTCCTGAAGTGGAATTAATTTTCAGGATAGTAGACGTTATGTATGTAGGATACAGAGATTGTGAGAAGAGACACCATTAAGGTGGAGCCAGTGAGAATGAAGATCATGATTTCAGTGTCATGAGTATCAGTGCAGGACAGGGCTTAAATTGGGGTTAAGTCACAGAAAATGTGACATTGGATTTACAGAAATGCAAACTGGTCATGCAACAAAGATTCATTAATGATTCAGTAAAACCAATTATGTAGGACCCAAAGATGAGGGAGCAGCAGAGTCTCATGGACAAAAAAACTGAGTAAAGAAGTGGATTTCAGATAGCTACATAGTAGTCCTAGGCCATTGAAGAGAGAAGGAAACACTCAGTGGTACCCAAGGAGAAAAAAGACATCTGTGTGAAGCAGCCTATGAATGAAATATATCTGCTGGAAGTCACTAAGTTCTCTAAGGTTTTAGGCTGATGACCATTTAGTAACTGAGGTCAAGGAATGATAGGTGACTGAGGAAAAAGTACATGGGTGTGTGAAGCTGGAGATCCAGGCGAATTATCGGTATTATCCCTGCATTCCCTAGGACAGTAATCAGGTATATCAGGAGAAAAAAATATAAAGAACAACCACTGGATCACTTCAGAGTCTGCCAATCCCATAAAGATGAAGTCAGGCACATTTGTGTTATTACTACTTTCCATAGCATTCACTGTTGTAAACTGTTGCGAATTCAACAGAGATACTCAGCATGAAAGACATAAACATTTTTGCTTATAAGAATGGTCTTGTGTTGTTTTTTTTAAAATCAGTTTTGTGGTTCTAAAAATTCATAATAAAGAGTAATTTGCAAAGTATGATGAAAAAAATCTAAGTTTAATAGCAACTATCTAATAGATATGAACCAGTATTTGTATATTATGCAAGAGAAATGCAGATATATTGCTTAACTAAAATGGATTTGACACTATTTTGAATATTTCCCTTTTTTAACACATTTATCCAGATAGGGATATTATAACATAGATATTACTATTATGCATATTTTTAGAGATTAAAAAGGCAGTGAGTGTTAAGTAACTTATACAAAGTCACACCTATTAGCTGTTGGTGCTGTGATTCTACCACAAATAGTTAATTCCAGAACTCATGCTCATATCGCCATATTGCTATTTACAGTTAATGTCAGGAAAACAGAAAAAAAGTGCTAGATATATTATAAACAATGATAGAGAGTTTAATGCATCACATACAGTTCTTTTGAATTTAATATTATTTAATATAAATGACATATCAAGAATTAAAACCTTGGGCAAATGGGATATATTAATATTATATACTACTCATCACTATTAATTTTCAGAAGACATATTTTTAAATTCACTATTAAAAGCGAATTTTTAAAAAATATATTTTCAATATATGTACATTGCTTTATGGCTCTGATTCCATCAATTCTATATTTCCATTTCTACACATCCTAGTGTTACTTAGATAATGTCTACATGATATATATATATATATATATGCATATTCTAATAATAATATCCCCATTTTTAGATAATTTAAAATGCTCTAACTTTGAGAATAATATTTACCATGAACCAAAAGTGGGGAAAAACTTCTTCTAACATTATGTTTAGAAATTCATCAACCTCAATCCTTTCTCAAAAATAAAATATGTAAACCATTTAAAGAACTTGAAAACTATGTGATATAACACTGTTTCCTCTGAGATCACATTTTTAATTTTTTGTACATACATTTTTCATTATTGAGAGGTACAATAAATCAACTGGAAGATCTTTCAGGTTCTTGTCAAAAAGAAAGTTCACCTGGAAATTATGCCTCTCAAGTATACAAGGGAGCTATTCTGAACACAAGTAGTGTAGAGTTTTCCTTGCCTTTCACCCTGATAATGCCAGGACATCTCTTATATTGAAGATTGCTGATAATGCAACATTTGGTCATTCCTGGGACCAATTTCCAAGGAAACTTGCTTGCATGATTCCAAGGATAAAAGTTTAAGGACTAATGCATACATGTTAGGTTTCTAACAGAGTTGCCTTGCCTTTTAAAGCCACATTATGATCAGCATCATTTTTGTTTTTTGTATTCTTCTGTGATGTTCTATTTTATGACTGGTTAAAAAAGAAGATATTTTAGAGAAATACTCTATCTGTGACTGAAAGGCCACAGATAGAGTATTGTGACTGTTAAACACCAGAGATGGAATAACATATTTTTCACAATGAAACATTTTTATATTTAAAAGTGTGACACTATCATTAGGAGTAAACATTTTTCATTACACAATAATTACAGTACAATAAAATACAAAGATGATAATGAAACTCATTCATAAATGCTAATCTTTAGACATAATTTCTTCTGATAATTTTCCTTTGGACATAATGTTTATTTTTAGGCATACTTATGTGTCCAGATAATTTTTATCACACTATATGATCAGTAAAATCTTGATTTTATTATAAAATATTTATACTACACCTTGAGCTATGTTAAACATAATTTCATTTATTTTGCATTGACTAGTTCTCCATATTTACCTTCTTTCAAAGAGTTTGCACCAGGCCATGAATGGGAGTTTTTGAGTCATCACAATGAAAACATGGTGGAATTGCTCCAGACAGATTTATCATTGTCACCTAGTTAATCTACACAGTAGATGCATTATTATATTCAGCCACAACAATGTTATTACAACTTGTTTTATTATTTTTATGTATTACCTTTTAATATATTAATGGGAATATAAAAGAAAGTAAAAATCAGTGCTGAGATGAGGAAAGACTTTATAATTAATTTATTGTCCAAAAGCGCAAATCAGGTGAAATGTTTTCTTGTAGCTCTTGTATTAACTAATGGCAATGAAATCATTTCTCATGTTGCTTTTTAAGCAACTATTATTAATAAAAATACTGTTTAAAACCCAAGATTTCAGGAGAGATTTTGATAGTACCAATGAAGGAATTAAAAAATAATATATTATACACTTGACGAAATTTGTAAATAAAATTCTTCTCTTCATTAAAAAGAGAAAACACTTATTTGGAGATTAAAAATCAGCATCAACTTATTTCACAATTTGTTACAAAGGGGTTTTAGCCAAAGAGAGAATAAGGAGATTTTCAATGTCAATGTCAACTTAACTGTCTCCCTACTACTTGCAATAGCTCCATGTTCATAGATTAGAAAACTAAATATTATAAGATGTCAGGAAATTATGGATTCAAAGCAACCCCAATCAAATTCCAACAACCATCTTTGTAGAAACGGAAAAGCCGATCAACAAATTTGTAAGGAAAGTAAGCCCCAAATAACAAAAAAACATCTTGAAAAAGAAGGATTTTGGGGTACTAACACTTCCCAATTTTAAAACTTATTACAAAGCTACTGTAAACAAAATATCTCGATATTGGCACAAGATCAGACATATAGACCAGTGGAATTGAATTGGGAGAAGAGAAGTAAAGGAACCCTCATGTCTATGGCACAATGGTTTTTGAAAAGAGTGCCAAGTCCACTCAATTGGGAAATATTAGTATCTTCAAATGGTGTTGGGAAAACTGGATATCTATATGCAAAAGAATGAGAGTGGACACCTATCTTTCACCTTCTACAAAAATTAACTCAAAATGAATTAAATACCTAAGTACATGAAGCAAAGATAAAAAAAATATGTTGGGATTTATTGGGTTTGTCTTCATCCATTCATGTTGTTGGTGAATCCATTTACAATAAGGCTTTTGAAGATGAAGATGAAGAAAAAGAACTTATGAAGATGGCCAACAAAGCAGTGTGGGCTCTGATCAGATTGCGAGAAACATTTATATTCAGAGTAAAATTAGAGGTAGAAAAATGGACACAAAAGAAGCTGGTAATCAATAGGACCCAGTGTAGAAAGGATAATGTCATACCTAGATGCATTGAAAAATGATGGAAAAGCCATGAATCAAGAATCACTGGCATATAAGCTTAAATTTGAGAAATCATGCCATTTAAATAATTCATGGTAAATTAATCTCTTTTATTCGATTAATGCTTCTTAGCTTCTAGACAGACTGGATCAATGCTATATGTCCTGATTAATAAAAGATTTATGAACACATGAGTTAACTTGAGAATAGAGAAGAATACCATAGAATCCAGGATCCCTCAAAGTGTTAAAAGTGGGATTTAATGAAATGTTCTGGGAAATTGAGAAATCTCAATGCAGCTCCAACTCCACAAAATGTGAATTTTACAAAAGAATATATTCCCAAAACTTACAGTTCAATATAATATAAATATAGGCAGGTATTATTTTAAACCTTCAAAGAAATACTCTTAAGAAGTTTCCATCATTAGACTGGCACACAGTGCAGACAAAAGAGAATTTCCATGGCTTTGAAAGCATGAATGGAAGACGGCACCCACTGATAGAATGTGCTGCAGGCTTCTCTCAGTGGTGGGAGCAAGAAACTTTTTTTTTAGTTCTCAGATAATTGAGAATAATGGTATTGCTAAACCAGATTAGTTTGTATTAATTGCAGTTTATACATTTCCATTCAGTGTGATGTAAGGCCGTATTCATTTATATGATTTTGCATATATTACACTTCCTAATTAAAGCATGATAAAGCCATTCTTTAGGGAAAAAAAGAAGATTCATTGGCTGCCAGGCCAAGAACACCACATTATTGAGAAAAAAAGAATTACGTTGCTGGCTTCTCAATGTTGGACTTCTGTGACTCTCAAATCCATGGGTCAATAAATTTTCATTGTTTAAGCTTACCCCAAATATGGTATTTTCTTCAGCTGCCAGGAAATTAACACAAACTCCTAGTGGGAAACCCAGGGAAATCTCTTCAGGATCCTGTGTTTGGTAATGGTTGTTTAGCATTTACACCAAAAGTACAACAGCAACAACAAAAATAGGTAAATAGAATTTCATTAAAAAAGAAAAAGCTTTGGTGCATCAAATTACTTTATCATGAAAGTGAAAACATATACCTATGGAAGGAAATATTTTGGAAATCATATATTTGATAAGGTTTTATTATGCAGTCTATATAAAGAAACCCCATAGTTCAACAACAAAAAAGACAAACAACCCAATTAAATAAAGGGCAAAACTTGAATAGGTTTTTCTCCAAAGAAGATATATAATTGACCAATAAGCATATGAAGAGTTTCACAACATCATTATCTTAGGGAAGGGCAAATCAAAAGTACAATGAGATACAATTTCACACCCACTAGAATACCCACTATGAAGAAAAGAAAATAACAAGTGTTAGAGAGGATGTGGATAAATTTTAAAACTTAATCTTTGATGGTGGCAATGTAAAATGGTGCAGCCACTGTGAACACAGCTCTGAGTTTCCTCAGAAAGTTAAGTATAGAATTCTCATATAACCCAGCAATCTCATTTCTATATATACACCTTATATAATTGAAATCAAGACTTGAACAGATATTTGTATGCCAATATTCATGACAATATTATTCACAATCGTCTACAGATGAAAACAACCAAAATGTCCATCATCAGATGGATGGATAAACAATATGCAAAATAAGCATGCAATGGAATATAACTTAACCGTAATAAGTTCTGAAATAATCTACTGCTTGCAAGAACTTGAAGATATTATGTTACATTAAATAAACAAGACCCAAAGGACAAATATTGTGAGATCTTACTGACATGAAATATTTGAAATATGCAATTCTCTATGCATTATGGATTTCACAGCTAGAGTCTGTGAAGAATGCAATTAAGAATAAGCAAACTCTTCTCTCAAGAAGTTTACAGTCTTCTTGGAGAAAGATAAATATACATACACACACAAGCACACACACATGCACATATTTTACTTTTTAAAAAGTTTCATAAAATTTATCTTTGATTCCTTTCAATATATATTTCAAATGTGATGTCCAGACTCATTCCTTTGATTCCTTTGATTACTACTGAATGATTCATGCACAATAAAGTAGTACTGAGAGACACAACCTTTGTAATGATCACATGTAGTTTCTCTGGAAGTTCATTCATCTGGGTTTACATTAAAGAATAATTATTCAGCCTTTCAATTCTCTTTTTATGGGAAAAAAATTCATTTTAATTTGATAGATTCATTATTAACAATGGTTTTATGCTTGCTTTAGAGACATGAACAGCTCTATATATACCTCCAATTTGATTCGGTAATTATTTTGCACCTAGTGCTTCTTTTATTTACACACACACACACACACATTTGTTTAATTTGTTTAAAAAGACTTTGAAGTTAGAGTGTCACACTATAGGTATTCAGATATTATATTGCTGTTTTTAATGGAGAAAATACTCTACATTGAAAAACACATCCTTTTCTATGTAACTTAATGTCAAAACCATGTCTAATTACAGATACCTTTTTTTACTTTATTTTGTACATTTAATAATTGAAAATATAAACAATTAAAAACTAAAAAGTAAACACAGATGAATAAATATATAAATTTCTCAATTAAATGTACTGGATATATATACATTTTTTTTAAATCAAACAATATGTTACACAATATATTTGGTTCATAGTAATGCATTCATACAGTATTTGTCCTTTTGTGTCTGTCTTGCTTCGCTCAACATAATGTCCTCCAGGTTCATCCATGTTGTCATATGATTTTATGACTTCATTTCTTCTTACAGCTGCATAATATTCCATTGGGTGAATAGACCACAGTTTGTTTATCTATTCATCTGTTGATGCACACCAGGGTTGTTTCCAACTTTTGGCAATGGTTACTAATCTTGCTATGAACATCAGTGCGCAGATGTCTGTTCGTGTCACTGCTCTCAGTTCTTCTGGTTATATACCCAGTAGTGGTATTGCCAGATCATGTGGCAAGTCTACATTCAACTTCTTTACAAGCTTCCAACAGTCCTCCACAGTGAGTATACAATTCTACATTCCCACCAACAGTGAATAGGTGTTCCTATCTCTCCACATCCTCTCTGACACTTGTAGTTCTCTGTCTTTTAAATACTGGCCATTCTGGTAGGTATGAAATGATATCTCATTGTAGTTTGGAATTGCATTTCCCTAATCATGAGTGATGTTGAGCATTTCTTCATGTGTTGTTTTGCCATTTGCATTTCTTCTTTGGGGATATGTCTATTCAAGTCTTATGCCCATTTTTTAATGGGGTCATTTGTCTTTTTATTGTTGAGTTGTAACATCTCTTTATAAATCCTGGCTGTTAAACCCTTATCAGATATGTGATTTCCAAATACTTTTTCCCGTTAAGTTAGCTGCCTTTTCACCCTTTTGACAAAGTCCTGTGAGGTGTAAAAGTGTTTAATTTTGAAGAGGTCCCATTTATCTATTTTTTATTTTGTTGCACATGCTTTGGATGTAAGGTCCAAGAAGCCACCACCTACTACTAGGTCTTGAAGATGTTGCTCTACATTTTCTCTAGTAGTTTTAAGATTCTGGCTTTTATATTTATATCTTTGATCCATTTTGAGTTGATTCTTATATAGGGGGTTAGATAGGGTTCCTCTTTCATTCTTGTGATTATGGATATCCAGTTCTCCCAACACCATTTGTTTTAAGAGACTGTTTTTTCCCATTAGCATGGACTTTGTAGGTTTATCTAAAATCAGTTGACTGTATAGGTAAGGGTTTATTTTTGGGTTCTCAATTCAATTCCACTGATCAATGTATCTATTTTTATGACAGTACCATGCTGTTTTGACCACTGAAGCTTTGTAATATGCTTCAAGGTCAGGCAATGAAATTACTCCCTTGTCACTGTTCTTTTTTAGAATGCTTTTGGCTGTTTGGGTGCACTTACCTTTCCAGATGAATTTGGTAATTGCCTTCTCTAATTATGTAAAGTAAGCTATTGGGATTTTGATTGGTATTGCATTGAATCTATAAATCAGTTTGGGTAAGATTGACATCTTCATGATATTTATTCTTCCAATCCATGAACACAGAGTGTCTTTCCATTTGTTTAGCTCTTTCTAAATTTCTTTTAGCATTGTTCTGTAGTTTTCTCATATAGGTTCTGTACGTCTTCAGTTAAATGAACTCCTAGTTATTTGAGTCTTTTTGTTGGTATTGAAAATGGAATTTTTCCCCTGATTTCCTTCTCAGGTTGTTCAGTACTAGTGTACAAAAACATTACTGATTTTTGTGTGTTGATCTTGTATCCTGCCACTTTGCTGAACTCATTTATTAGCTCAAGTAGCTTTGTTGTGGATACTTCAGGATTTTCTAAGTACAGGATCTTGTTGTCATCCACAAGCAGTGAGAATTTTACTTCCTCTTTTCCTATTTGGATGCCTTTTATTTTATTTCTTGTGTAATTTCCCTAGCTTGAACTTCTAGTTCAATATTGAATAACAATGGTGACAGTGGGCATCCTTGTCTTGTTCCTGATCTTAGAAAGAAAGTTTTCAACCTTTCCCCATTGAGTGTGATGTTGGCTGTGGGTTTTTCATATATGCCTTTTATCATATTGAGGAATTT
>JAQZBX010074111.1:0-14799 GCA_029593785.1 Cabassous unicinctus
GGTGTGTGCTGGAGCAGACAGCACTCTCTGGGTGTGGCTGGCGAGGGGCCTGGGGCAACTCGCCTTCTGGCAGTGACAGAGGACAGGAAGGGACGCCTGCTGGGAGCCAGGGCAGTGGGAGTTGAAAGGCCTCCGGCCACAGCTGCTGGACACTTGTGGGCCCCTGAGGGAGGAGGGTCTGCAGGATGGCCGGGGCACGCCCCAGGGCGAGTGCCCGTGTCTTTGCGGAAGGGGACATTTGCTCCGGGTGCACCCTGAGCTCCTGGACAGGCCCTGTGCCCCCACTTCCATACCGCCAAGCTTTGCCCGGCCGGCGCCTGGGCCTCTAGGGCCCTGCTCCCCAGCCCCTCCCCGGGGCTTAGCAGGGCGAACCCCTCTGCGTCCTCCCAGGCAGAGGCAGGCCAGGCGCCCGCCGTGGCTGCACCGCGCCCCTCTCCCTTCCTTGCTCCTCCAGCTCCCACACGGTTTGGTTGTTCTTCGGGGATCGTCTCTCCGACTGGACTTGGCCCTCCTGGGGCCAGGAGCCCCATCCCGGCACGAGCCCCGGCTGGCTCCTGGAGCACGGGGGCTGCTCAGCAAGCGTTTGCCGAGGGGCCGAGAGCTGGGGCCGTCCTGCCAGAGGGAAGGTGCTCTGTGTCCAAGGGCAAAGACCTGAACGTGACACACCAGGGCTCCAAGGAGCCCTGGGCCAGGAGAGGAGGGGGCGAGGCAGGACGGGCCAGAAGGAGCTGGTCCTCGGAGCGAAGCTGGGCCACCTGGGTACAGAGCCGGGCAGCGGTTCTCCAAGTGCTGTCCTCGGGCCAGCAGCACCGCCACCGCCTGGGCACTGGTTAGAAACGTGAATTCTGCAGCTGCCCACCCGCCCCAGACCTGCTGGCTCGGACACTCCAGGCTGAGGTCCTCCAGCTGGGTTTTTCATTTTTCAGGAGACCCCAGGACCTCGTACATGGGAAGCAGGTGCTCAGCCACTGAGCTACACCTGCTCCCCCAGCCGGGTTTTAACACACACCCTAGGAGACGCTGACGTGCTCTCGAGTGCGAGAGCCCCTCAGACAGCAGCTCTTTGCTGCCAGCCTCCCAGGGCAGGCCGGGGCCGCTTGTCCCCACAGGAAAGGGAGCCTGATGTGGAGCTCCGTGGCCCCGTGCTGAGGGGCAGGCAGAGGTGCCGAAGCGGCGTGGCCTGGGAGAGGAAAGCCTGCCGGGCCGCCAGCTCGCCCCTCACGTCCCGCACGCCCCAGACTCCAGCTCCCGGTGGACGCAAACGCCACCCGCTCCGTGGCCCCAAAGCCCATGGTGGTGCAGCATAGCACAGAAGGAGCTGGTCTGGCCGCAGGACGCCCATGCTCCACTGCAGCCTCGCCGCGGCCCCGGCCCCGGTGGCACCTCCACGCTGTGCCGCTCTCCCGGCTCGGACGCCAGGGGATCGAGGTCCTGCTGTCTGAGCCAAGCCCCTGGGCCGGCCCCTTAGGGGCGGCCTGTGCCGTTTACACTGACTTCATCGCTTCCACCTCTCTCTCTCTGGGCCCACAGGCCCACATCCAGCCGTTTGATTCAGGGTCACAGACCAATAGCTGCCCCCCCAGGGGGCAAAGACCCCGACGGCGCTACGCCTGCCAGCAGCGATGGCTGTCCTCACGCTCGTGGCAGGAGATGCAGGAGCCAGCGCCGCCTTGTCTGCACGTGGCACTGCGTGGCACCACCACAGCTGCTGATTCTGGTCCCTGCTTGCTCAGAACACGAGATTTTGGATAATATGTAAATACACGTGACACGGGGAAACCCCGGCTAGTCCGTGAGCACCAAGTCACGATGGCGCCATGGTCACCAGGGGCAGCTCACCGCAGCGGGGGCAGGGCCGCCTCCCAACACCAGCCACAGCCTCCTGGGCACCCCACCCCCACCCCCACCCCCACCGGGCTTTGCCCCCATGAGCCTGAGGTGTCGGAGGGCTTGGCAGTGTGCAGGACCACAGGGCCCTCTGGTCACGCAGTGAACGGCTTCTCGCAGCTCTGGAGGTCAGAGGTTGTGGCAGTTTGGTATTGTTTATGAATTCCAAAAATAGATATTGGATTATGTTTGTAAAACTGGTCTGTCCCTCTGGGCGTGATTAAATTATGATTAGGGCTTTGATGGGGCCATGTCAGTAGGAGGGTGGGGTGGGAACTCACGGAGAAAACAAACAGGGCAGAGCAGAGAGTTGGAGTTTTGAGCTGGAGCCTGGGAAGTGAACACACAGAGAAGCAGATATGCTGGACACGGCAGAGGCCCTGGGAAGAGACTCGAGCCGTTCGCCTGACAGGCTACAGCTGAGCTTGTATAGAGAGCACAGCAGCTGAGCCCAGAGAGAATGAGCCCCCGGAGAGAGACGAGCCTTAGCCCAGCCTACAGCTGATATTGGAAGAAGCTGGGACCACGGAGCCTTAGGAGGAAGAGGAAGCCTGAACCCTGGCAGACGCCGGCAGCCGTCTTGCTCCAACACGTGGCAACAGACTTTGGTGAGGGAAGTAACTCATGCTTTATGGCCTGGCAACTGTAAGCTTCTACCCCAAATAAATGCCCTTTATAAAGGCCAACGGGTTTCTGGTATTTTGCATCAGCACCCCTGTGGCTGCTACTACAGAGGTCAAGCACGGGTGTCACTGGCTAAGCCCTGGAGTGGCCTGACCAGCCTTCTCAGATCTAGAGGTCGCCCGCATGGCTGGGCACGTGGCCCTGCGTCACGCCGACCCCCGATTCTAGCGCCATGCTCCTCCGCTGCTTCCGCCTCGCCATCTCCAATGACGCTCGGTGACATCGGTGCCCCTGGATAACCCGGGAAAGCCTCCCATCCCAAGATCCCTCACCAGCCCCGGGAGGCAGAGCCCCGTCTGCACATGAGGCCACGTCCGTGGGTTTCGGGGATGAGCAGGTGGACACTGCGGCATGTGCCTGCCCTTGCCACATGCGGCCAGGCTGGGCGGCTCAGCCCCCAGACCACCCAGAAGGCTCCCCACAGCTCGGGGGAGTCAGGCTTCGTCACCTCCAGACCTGGCATCCGCTGCTCCCTCTTTCTGGAACGTTCCTTCTCTGCCCCCTCCAGACGCCGGCACCTGCCCCTGGCTGTTGCCTGAGCTGCTTCCGCTTTGGCCCTTCCTATCTCGGGCACGGTGTCCGCTCCCCCGGTGTGTGTCTGACAGGGTGCTGCCCAGCCCTGGGAGGACGGGGGGGGGATCACAGCCGATTCTCCCCCAGGCGGCTTCCCAGGAGGCAGAGGAGGCTGCTGTGAAAGCTGCACTGCGGGAAACCCCGATAAAGACCCTCGAGCGTCTGCTCCCAGGTAAGCGACACGCTTGTTTTGAATGACAGCCACTCCCATCCTTCGGGACCCCTGAGTGGGATCCCTGCCCACAAGGCGAGGGCAGGCACCCTGTGTTTCTTTTCAAACTGTCACAACCCCCCTGTGGGGTGCCAGGGCCCGGGGCTGCATGATGGCCCTGGACTCTGCAGGCTCTTGAGCTTGGGCCCCCCCCAAGGAGGGGCTTCCCCTCTGAGCAGCGAGGGAGCCCACTACAGTTGCCCTGACAGAGCCTCTTGCAGGAGCAGGGAGAAGCCCCCCCACCTCCCAGGACCCCCAAGCCCCCAAACCCAGATACTCCAAGACGGGGACCAGGTCTGTGGCGCGGCAGCCCCCCAAGCCTGATGCCCCTCCCCCACCCTCTCCATGCCAGCTGCGCCCCCTTAACTGCAGCACCTGGCACCGCCCCCTGGCGAGCAGTGACCAGGGCCAGGCTTGGGGGCGGAGGCGGGAGTGGGGAGCTGCCTGGCTGTGGGGCCTGCAGCATACCAGGCTAGCTGACTAGACGAGCCCCCAGCCCCTGCCCCCGGGTCTGTGGGGCCCTGAGTTAGACGCCCAGGTCCTAACGCCAGCAGCTGGGAGGTGCCCCTCCGCTGGCTAAAGGCACTTTGCAGATGGGAGGACGGGAAGGAGTTCAAGGTGGGAGAGGACCCTGGGTCACCGCGGGCCAGTGTAATCGCACAGGTCCTTGGAGGGGGCAGGAGAGAGAGTCAGAGAGAGGGCAGCGCGGAACGGTCTCAGCCAGCATCGCTGGCTCTGACGATGGACAAGGGGCCACAAGCCAAGGAAAGCAGGTGGCCCCCAGAAGCTGGAAAAGGCAGAAAGGGAGGGGGATGCAGCCCTGAGGCCCCCTTGAGCTTAGCCTCACAAGACTTCTGACCTCCAGCCCTCGAAGGTGACCCACGTGTGCCGTTCTAAGCTGTTTGGGGTCATTTGTTACGCAGCCGTCGGGAGCAGGAAGGTATTGGGCAACGCCGTCTTGTGTGCTGCCCACCGGCCGGTGCTTGTGCTTTCTACATTGCAAGGTTTTGAATCCCCAGCATTGCCCCATCTCGCACGCGGCAGCCGAGGAGCACTGTGGGAGGCGGGTTGCCGAGGGAGCGTGGCATGACTTGGGAACTGGGCTTGAACCTGGCTGTCGCACTCCAGGCTGTGGCCCCTCGGCCGTGCTGCTCTGCTCTCGCTCGCCCAGCCACGGCTCCTGCCTGCGGAGGGCTCCAAGTTTGGCAAGGGAAACCACCGAGCTGCCCCCACGGAGCTTCCCGGGCTGCCGGTGATGGAAAGCCTGACCCAAACGGCCCAGCACCAGAAAGGGACGGCGTGGCCGACGGCTGCGAAGCCCCTCGTGGCAGGGGAGAGCCCTGCGCTGGCCCCACCCCACCCCGGGGCTGTCTGCAGTAAGCGGGCTCTGCCTCCCCGGGACAGCCTGGGAAGAGGGGTTCACCAGGGGCTGCTGTCGATGGTGGAGGCCAGGGCCACCCCCAGAGCTGGGGTTGGGGTGAGATGGGGGAGGCCAGTCCCCAGAAGACGATCAGAGCCACGTGAACACAAGAGGAGCCTGCGGAGAGGAGAATTAGGTCTGGAGGTCTGCCTAGCATTACTCAGCCAACAGCTAACAGGGCGGGGACTTGACTCAGGGCCCCAGGACAGCGCCGTTTCAATGCCCCCACAAACAATTCGGAAAGTGAAATTTAAAAAGTGATACCATTTAAAATAACATCATAAAACATTAACTGTCTCGGAGTAAACTCGTGAAGCTGTGTAAGACCTTTAAGCAGAAAACTAAACAAACCTCAGGAAAAGCCGCGTATGCCCTGATTAGGGGCTGGTAACTCTGTTCTCCCCAAGTTTATGGGTTAGCTGCAGCTCCAATCAAAATCCCAGCAGGTTTTCTGAAATCAACAAGCTGCTTCTCAAGTTTATAGGGAAATGCAACGGAACAAGAGTAGCCATGACAAAATAAAAGAAGAGTTTAGGGGCTCACGTTGCAAGAAACAGCAAGTCACCGTGAGGCTGACGTGATGAAACAGCTGTGTTGACATGAAAATAGAGAATTAGCCTGAGGAGCCCCCGTCCAAGCACCTGGTTCATGACAAAGGGGCCCCTCAGTTGTTTCGGGGAAATGATGGCATTTTCAATAAGCGGCACCGGGCCAAGTGAATATTGAAATTTTGAGCATCACACGTACAAAAAATCGATTCCAGATGACTCTTAGGTCTAAATGCGAAAGGTAAAATGATAACGATTAAAGAAACACACTGAACCGTAGGCGAGAGGGCTACAGAGGAAACCGCACCCAGGCAGGTCATAGTTGAACTTCTGAGAGCCGGAGCTGGAGGGACGAGCGTGGAAGTCAGCAGACAGAAATGGCACCAAAGACGGGGGGGCGGGGGCTTCATGGCTCAAGTCCCTGGTGCCTAGCTGGACAGGAGGGGACAACGTCTCTAAAGCGCTGGGAAAAACCCAGAACCTGTCAACCCTGACTTCTACGTCCCGCAAAAATATCCTTCAAGAATGAAGGGGGAAATAAAGACATTTTTGGATAAAAGCAGACAACTAGAGTTCCGCAGCAGGAGACCTGCACCACAAGCAGTGCTAAATGGAATTCTTACTGATGGGAAACGATCCCAGATGGGAGCTCAGACCTTCAGGGTGGGATGAAGGGCCCTGGAGGCAGCGAGCATGTGGGTGGATGGCGGTGGGGATGGGGCCATGCGTGCTCCAGATTTCCGTATCCCACGTGGAAACCAGAGGCATGTAATGATTTTTAAAGGCGCACAATTCCAATGATCATCTCACCAGATTTTTTTTTTTTTTGGTGGAAATTGATAAGCTGAGCCTACAATTGATACGGGAATGTAAAGGAGCAAGGATACCCAAAACAACATTGAAAAATAAAAACGAGGCTGAACAACTGGCACCACCTTAATTCAAGATTGCCTCCAAAGCTGCAGAAGCCCACAGCAGCGCCCCGACGTGGGGATCAGTGAATAGATCGATCGAATGGAGCGGAACCGAGACGGCGCCGCCTGCACTGATAGAGCCACCTGGTTTTCAGCAAAGGCGCCAAAGCGATGCAGCGGAGAACGTCTTTCCACCAAACGGTGCAGAACTGGATATATCTGTAGGAAGAAACCTCACCCCTACCTCGTACAGCACCCCACAGTTAACTCGAGATGGACCGTGGACTGGAAGGAAAAGCTGAAACTAGAGCGCTGCACCACTTGAGGCTGGGAGGTTCCTGAAGACACAGAAAGCTGCGCCGTCTAAACACTGTAAGTCAGGCTGTATCAACACTGGAAACGAGTCCTCATCAGGCGTTAGCAACATTAAGAAAATGAGTAACTACCACAAATTTTTAAAAACGGGCAAAAGATTTGAACAGCCCATTCAAAAGGAAGATAGAAATGGCCAAGTCACACGAAAAAGTGCCGACATCCTCGATCACCACGGAAATGCGAAATCGCTTCCATTCACCGTTCTGACTTCCCCAGCGCAGATTACTTTTGCCTGTTCTAGAACTTCCTACCCATGGAGTCATCCAGGATGCATTCCCTCCAGGGGTGGGAGAAGGATGTGGATATCCTGGGCAGGGGCGTGAGGGCACCGTCTAGACTTTGACATTTTGATTGATATTTTTTGGAATTCATCGAACAGCATGTGTAAGATCTATACATTTCACTGCTTGTAGTTTACCATAAATAAAAGCAAGGACCATAAATACATTGAGGTCTGATTAATGATATGTATGCTGAAGTACATTGGGGGAAGTACACTAGTGCCTGCAACTTATTTTGAAATGTATAAAAAATAAGATGCATTGATGGACAGAGTTATGAGAGGGCAAGTCTATTCAATGTTAATTGTAGATGCAGGGCAAGTCTATTCAATGTTAATTGTAGATGCAGGGCAAGTCTATTCAATGTTAATTGCAGACTCCAAGTGGTAGGAAATGGGCGATCACCATGAAATTCTTTTACACTTTCTATATGTCTGAAGATTTTCATAATAAAACGTTGGACAAAAAGGAAAAGACAATGCAAGCCACAGAATTGGAGTATATATTTATAATGCTTTTTTTTAACCAGAAAAGGACTGGTTTCTAAAACCTTCTAAAATCCACAAGAAAAGGACGTGCATCATCTTAGATAAATGGGCAAAGGTTTGAACAGCTGTAACACAAAAGAGCACAACCCGAGGCCAACAACGTCTGAAAAAGTTCTCAATGTCATCAGTGAACAGGGAAATGTAAAGTAAAACACGAGATTCCTTTATGCACAGACCAGAGTGACTAAAATCTAAAACCAAACAGCACACAGCACGGAGACAGACGATATAAATGTTGGCGAGGAGACGGACCCGCTACCCGGGCTGGAGGCCTGCTCGGCAGCGTCCCCGCAGCGGCACAGGGGCACGCCCGCTGCCAGCGAGTCCACTCCCAGTGAAGGTCTGGCAGAAACAGGCTTACACGTACGCGCCGGGGAAATGTTCTAGAATGTTCTCGTGATTGCCGTCCACCGGGAGCAACCCAAACGCCCACTAAGAGTCGAATGGTGACGACGGGCGCTGGAGCCACGCGGAGGGATATCACGCAGCAGCAGACACTCTGGAGGGCTGCGCGCCCACACGCGGGCAAATCGCAGAAACGACCCCCAGAAAGGCCCAACCACGGAGCATGGCCTGTGTGAGCCTGTGGACTGAAAACGCAAAGCCGTGGTGCGGAGGGCAGAGCGGCGGTTGCCTCTGGGGAGGGCCCCGCGTGGGAGGGGCTCGGGCGGGCCCTGGGGCGCTGGGAACGGCTGGGTCTTGGTGGTGGGCACGCGGCTGGGGGGTGCACCGTGCTCGCTTGTGTGGCTCTGTGGACGACGGTCCAGGGCGGCTGTGCCGAGCCCCAGAGCACTCTCTTCGTGGCGCTGGGCTGGAGGCCTGGCGGGAAGGCCAGCCCTGCCCCGCGCCTGGACCGTCCGGCGGGCGGGGCCCGGTGGTCCGAGGCCGGCTCCCCTTGTTTGCTTAGCTGGGCCTCCTCACAGAGCCTCCTCTGTTCTCCCCGCGCCTGGCGGGGCCGCGGGGCGGGCGGCTGTGGGCGTGGGGGCGAGCGGGGCGGCCCCGGAATCACCGTGCAAGGAGCCCGGGATCGCCCCCACTCGCGCTCTCTCTGTGCCTCAGTTTCCTCCCGGGACAAATGGAAGTTCCATAGGCCGTCCTGAGCAGCCCGGGGGAGGCCGTGAAGGCCACTTGGAGGGAGAGAGGCTTCTCGTTTCCGCCCCATCCGCTCCGACACACTCGCGTGCTCACGCCCCGCTCCCCTCTGCCGCCCTCGTCTGCACGCCTGGCCTCAGCCCCTGGCTTAAGAGCCAACACAGCCCGGGAAACATTTAAAACCCGTGGCACATTTTTTTCATTGCCTGATCAACAAAAGGATTCATTAAATCATGATCTCCCACAAATGTGGATGGGGAAATAAAACAACTCCACGCGGCCTCAGAATATACTTGGCATGCTTTTAAGTCGGCTTGTAGCTAACTCAAACCAAACCCTTTCCGGCCTCTGGGCCTCCCCTTACCACCCCCCCACCTCCTGCCTCCTTTTTTCCACTGGAGTCGTCCAAATATAGACCCTGGGTTTGGGAGAGCCCTGAGGGTCTGGGGAGCAGAGCACGCCCCCACAGGAGACACGCGCACATCTGAATCCGCACTCCTGGGGCGTGGACCCGATGCAAAGCGCCTCTGCATGTGCCGCGGCCAGTCGGGGTGGAGGCCGAGCGGAGTCAGGGCGGGCCTCGGCCAGAGTGACCTGAGGCTTTTCAAACACAGGGACAGAGGCAGCAGGTGTCGAGGAAGCCAGAGAGAACGGGGTGGCTGGGCCCCAGCCTGCAGCCCAGGAAAGGCGGCCGATGTCCCTGTTCGGGACTTCAGACCTCCAAAACCACGACCCGATGAGCACTTGTGATGCAAGCCAGTCGGTGGGCGGCACCTGCCCCAGCAGCCCTGTCTGGCCAGGCTGGGGCACCCTGTCCACTCCCCAGGGACCTCGTGGCCCAGGGAAGGGGCGGAGCCGAGAGCTGAGCCTCAGCTCCTCTTCTCAAGCGCCGACTCCGGCAGCCCCGTGGGGAGCCCGCCCAAGGCCTCGTCCTTGTCCTCCCGGGGGCATTCCTGCGGTCACCCGAGGTCCAGCTCAGACGCCACCGCCTCCGGGAAGCCTCCCCTCCTAGCTCTCCGCGCCTAGCTCTGTGGGCGACAGCTACATCTGCAGGGCTCTCCCTCCTCCCTGGGCCAGGCCCCTGGGTGCGGTCCCGTACCGCGGACCTCCCTGGCTTCCGCGGGGTTCTGGAAAGGCCAGCCCACGCCTGGACAGATGCCTGGCTGCCGACCTGCGGCTGAGGCGGCCCCGAGGACGGCAGGACGGTCTGCGAGGTGGGCGCTGAAGCAGCGCCCTCCCTGGGTGGTGCGGGGTCCGGAGCTGGAGCATCCTCTAAAGGACCCACGTTCTCGCTTCTTCGTTCTGCAGAGGAGGAATCGAGGCGCACGAAGTGCCAGCGGATGAGAAGCCAGATGCCCAGCTCTGGGGCTCCAGGCAGAGGGCATGGAACGGTTTGCACAGCAAACCCCATGGCGGGCATGGCGGTCCCCATTTTTAGCCGCTCACAGGCGTGGCCGAGTGGAAGGGCTTCGGCTCTGTCCCGAGTCCTGGGCGCCCGCCCCCGCCAGCCCGAGCCCTGTGGGGACATTCCGCAGGTATCAGTCTCTGGGGAATGCTGTGTTCCGCGCCCAGAGGCGATAGGAGCCCAGAGGAGATAAGGGGGCTGGAGCCCGGGGCGGGCGCCCTCTGCGTGGGGAGCCCTGGGCTGGACTGTCTCCGCTTCTTTCCTTACGGCTCCCCTCTGACCTCGGCTGCCCGTTGGGTCCTGGAATGTTAGGCCTGGGAGGCCGCCTTTGAAGCTGGCAGAGGTGGGTGGGTCTGGGGAAGATGAAAGGGGCCCTGTCTGACCTGCCTGCAAGGAACGCTGTGGCGCCCGCTCCTCCTGGGAGGCTGGAAATGGGAGTTACGTTCAAGGAGGTTAGACCACGTGGTGAGCGGGTGGCAGCTGCCACTCCATTCGTGCCGGCCGGGCCCTGCGCGGCTCCTCCACACCGTGCCCGTCCTCAGGCCCCAGGAGGCGTCGTGACGCCCATGGGGCAGGGCCCCCGCCCAGGGCCCACAGCCACGCGTGGATACGCGCCAGGGTCCCCGGGCCCTGCAGAGCGGCCTGTGCCAGCACCCTCTGCCCGGGCATCAGGGTTCCAGAGAACTTCCGGGGGGACCAGGCCCTGGGGTTTTAAAGGCCCCATGAATGGCGCCCACACGTCCTGGCTTGGCGCTGGTGGGCAGCCTCCCCCCGACACAAAGGCGCCATCCGCCAGGCGCTGGCGCACAGGAAGCCAGTGGGACTGGGCCCCCCACGGCCCCTCGCTGTCCTCGCACCCATGGGACAGGACACTTAGGGGTGGCTGGCAGGGAGGAAGGCCGACCAGGGAGCCGTCTCGGTGTTTGATCCCGTCATTCAATTTATTTGTTCAACAATGGGATCCATGAGCATTCACCGGGTTTGTCCTCTGCTGAGGGCACAGCGCACAGGCTGGACAAAGGCCCCTGACCTCGCGGGAGCTCGGCCTCTAGTTGTGCAAGTCGGGCGCGGTGATGAAAGGTGAAGCCAGGGAAGGGCATGTGCGGCAGCTGGAAGCTTCCTTGGGCCCCAGAAAATGCTGCTCTTAAAGCTAATCCATCCCTGTGCGTGTAAACCTGTGGTAGGCAGGACCTTTTGATTAAATTACTTCCATTAAGGATGCAGGGTGGGTCTTAATCCTCTTCCTGGAGTCCTTTATAAAGAGAGGAGTCAAGAGCTGCAGGCACAGGAGAAAGCTGCAGAGACGGAGGGGCCCAGACGCGGAGAGGAGGCCGCTTTGCTAGAAGCCGGGAGCAAGAGGCCTGAGGAAGGGGGAGCCCCTGCCGCCGCTGGGCCCTGCCACGTGCCTGAGCGCCACGCGCAGCCCGGGAGGAGGATCTTCCGAGGAGGCCTTGATATGGACACTCACGGCCTCGGAACTGTGAGCTCTTAAGTTAGTCAATCCCCACTGTAGAAGCCCATTTCTGGTAAATTGCTTCCAGCAGCTTTTAGCTAAGCAGGCTGCTCTAGCGGGTGCTCAGGGAAGGCTGCTCCGAGAAGGCGACGTTGAGCTGAGGCCTGAATGGACCTGGTGGGGAGCACAACCGTGCAAAGGCCCTGGGGCAGGACCCTGTGGTCGACTTTGCGCTCCATGAAGGAGGCTTGTGGGGGACGTGGGGACAGCTGACAGGACTGAGCTCAGAGAAGAGGCCTCATCAGCCACAGAAGGGGGACCTCGGGCTGCGCTCAGTGAGGAACAGACGAGCCCAGGCGACCTGAGCTGCTTGAGGGAGACGAGGGTCCCTCTGGCTGCCTCGTGGAGTTGTTGGAAGTGTGGTACCCCAAAACGCTGGAGTTTTCTAGGCCATTCCTGGCATCTCCCGGTGCTTCTGGGATGTCCTGCAGCTCAGCAGAATCCCTTCCCGCCCTGCGCCTTCTCAGGCTGCCTGGCCCGAAGCCTGGTTTCTTTCTCGCTGGCTTCTTCAGCTCCATCGGAGGGCTGCCTGGGCTCACCAGGCCACCGGTCTCGGCTCGGCAGGGTCCCCACATGAGAAGCTGCGTCCTCCTGGCCACCCAGGCTGGACCGGCCAGGTTCCTGCAGCTGGACAGACACCTGCAGTGGGCAGGAGTGGGAGGTGCCGCTGCGCTGGGCGGCGTCCGAGGCCAGAGCGGGGCATATCCCACATCGTGGCTGCCCAGGGAGGGGGAGAAAGGAGGGGAAGACCCTCGGGGACGTGGTCTCCAAGTGTCCTGTCTCTGTCTCAGGCTGACAAGCTGAGCACCATCTCGGAAGACTCACCACATCCAGCGCTCTGTGTCACGGACGGGGTGACCGAGGGCCGAGCCGTGCGGCCCTCGCTGGAGGCCCCGGCCAGTGGGGGGAGGGGGAGCTCCTGTCTGGGCCCCTGGTTCTCTCTGTCCTTCCCTCTGCCCTGTGCGGCCGGACCTGGTGGCCGAGCATGAGTGAGGAGGGCTACATCCTGAGGGCAAGTGCCGCCCGCTGCTCGGTGCCCCAGAGTGAATGTCACACTCACTGCTCATCCCAGGAGGGTGGACGGTGGGGAAGCGGAGGCCCAGCACCCGCCGCCTGCCCAAGGTCACGTGGACATCCCAGGGACGCTGTAACGCACGACCTCAAACCTGGTGGCTCCCATGGCACAGGCTTGTCGCCTGACACCTGGGGCTCAGGGGTCCGGCATGGCCCCCATAGGGCTGGCACAAGGTGCCGGAAGGGCCGATGGCCCTGGAGCTCCAGGGGAGGGTCCTCGCCGAGGGTCCCCGCCCAGCCTTCCTGCTCCAGGGCTGCCTGTGCTCCCTGGCGTGGCCCCCTGCGTTGTCCAAGTGCCCCTCGACCTTCTTCATTGCCGCGTCGGTTCTTATCAGGGCCTTTCTGAGCACATGGCACCCACCACCCTTGGCAAGTTCCCGCGACACGCTCCCAGGTCCCAGGATGAGGATGCAGTGGGGCTTGGACCCAGGTCCTGGCTGTCTCGCAGAGGGGGAGACAGAATCAGAGAGGTGAGGGGCAGAGCTGAGGGTCAACAGCCCCCCCGGGTGGCCGCCTTTCCCTCCCCGAGCCAGTGGAGGCGGGTGCCGCCCAGCCTGTCCTCTGCCCGAGAGTGGGCGGCGGGAGGCGCGATGGGAGGGCCAGCAGGGTGGGGAGGGCTGCGCTGGACTGTCCCGCGGTGGGCGAGCCGGGCAGCGGCGAGGTTGCGGCCACATCCGTGTGCGGGGGACAGGTTGGGGGTGTTGCTGGCTGCTTATTCCTTAAATGTGGGGAGCGGTTTTCCTTCTGCAACCAGAGCAGCTGTTTTTGCCCCAGCCCCTCCAGTGGGAAGTAGAAAGGAACGACCTGGGCGAAGGGGCGGGCTGGGGTGTGTGTGTGCGTGTTGTGTGCGTGTGTAGTGAGTATACGTGGCTGGTGTGCTGTGTGTATATGTGCTTATGTGTGGTGTGTATATTTGTGTTGTGTGTCTGTGTGTTTTGTGTTGTGTGTCTACGTGTGTTGTGTGTGTGTGCTGTCACATATGTGTTGTGTGTATGTGTGCAGTGTGTGGTGTGTGCCTGTGAGGCGTCTGAGCTGTGTCTGTGTGCACACGTGTGGGTGTGTCGTGGGCACAGTTGTGTTGTGTAGGTGTGTGTAGGTGTGTGTTGTGTGTGTCATGCTGCGTCTGCCAGGGGGACGGGCTGGACCTTGGCTCAGCTCTCCACCAGCGTGAAGCCCTGGGCCCGGCCCCCAGCCTCGGTTTCCCTCCCCGCCCACCACGCGAGGCTGGACTTGGCGCGCGGGACGCGGGACGCGCGGCCTCTGCTCCTCCTTCCCCGAGGCTGGACACGCCGGCTCCTGGCGCGCCTCCCGCCCGCGCCTCCCGCCTGCGCCTGAGATGACGCCGTCAGATCTTTCCGAGTGAAGTGATGGGATCTGGGGTCGGCGAGGCCGGCGGCTCGCTGGGGCCCCGCGGCTGGCAGGCGGCAGCTCAGGCGCACGCCCGCTGCGGCCTCGGCGGGGCCAGGGACGCGCTCTGCCTGCTCTCGGCGAAGCGCCTGCGTGTGCACACACACGCCGTGCGGGCCTGGGCCCTGTGGAGCCCTGCACGGCCACGGGGGGAGGCAGTCCCCAGCTGCCGCTCCTGCAGAGGCGGGGCCCCGGGGCAGGCTCAGACCCCAGGCGGCACCTGGAGGAGCTCCCGTGGAGACCCCCTCTACGTCCTGCCCTCCCCGGCCTGGGGCGCGCCAGAGGCGCAGGGGGCGTGGGGGCGGGCCCTGGCCAGCTCAGCGCCAGCTCGTCCCCGTGACCTCAGTCCTTTCGGAAAGCGTTTCTCCCACACTCACTGTGTCCGGGCAAGGCTGGCACAGCCCCGCTCCTGGGCTCACAGCCTGCCAGGCGGGAGGTAAGTGAGCGGCTTGTCCCAATTCGGGTGGGCAGCAGGGCAGGGTGGGCGGCCAAGGGAACGGCACCCAGCCCTGCTGCTGTGGGGGGCAAAGCTGGCAGGCAGCCCCCCGTGGCCGCCTGGACCCCCACGCCCACGGCAGTGTCTGCGCCAGGTGGGCTCCCTAAGGGGGTCCCGACAGTGAGGGAGCACAGCAGGCCTGTGCCGGGGGCCGCGGGGGCTGGAGGGCCCGTCCCTGGGTGGCTCTGGCAGCCCAGTGAGGTGGCCCTCCCCTGCCCTCCTTCCCTCTCTCTTTACCCGGGGCCAGACTGGCATCGTGGCCGGAGGCTCTCACCTCCCAGCTCCTACCCACCACAAACCTGTCACAGTGCACTGGTCCCTGCGGTGGCTGCTTGCCGGTGGTTCTGGGCGGACAGGGCAGACGGCAGTCT